>JABFPJ010000327.1:0-46264 GCA_022817425.1 Gryon sp. ZL-2020 | reverse complement strand
AACCCTCGAAAGTGTCGTAGGCTATATGAAATTGCGACATATAAAGTAGTTTTGAAAAAAAAAAATTTTTTTTTTCCGATTTTGGACCCCCCCTTAGGCGGTTATCAGGGGGTTGTCAGGGGGTTTTCGGGACGTTTTCGGGACGTTTTTAGGACGTTTCCGGGACGTTTTTAGGACGTTTCCGGGACGTTTTTAGGACATTCTTAGTAAGTGGTTTGGAGTTTGTTCTTGAGGTTGTGTGAAGGTTCTCAAGAGGTTCTCAATGTTCATAGTTATTCCGTGAAATATATCGTTTGTTTGTTTCTTTATATGTCAATCACGCAAAATCTACTGGTCCAATTTAAACCAAATTTTCAGTGAATATAGTCCTATGTCTTCAAAATGTCGTAGACATTGTTTTTTTGCAATATCTGCACTAGATGTTTAGAAAAAAATTTGTGTGTGCCATAGGTGTCATCGGGGATGTCATAGGGGATGTCATAAAAGATATTATAGGGGATGTTATAAAAGGTGTCATAGCGGTTTATACGGAGTTTATAGGGAGATTAAAAGGAGTTTATAGGGAGATTAATGGGAGTTTTTATAGGGAGATTAAAGGGAGTTTTTACAGGGAGTTTACAGGAAGTTTATAAGGAATTTGTAGGGCGTCCATAAAGAGCCCATAAAGACTTTATAGAGATACCTCAGATGAAGCTAGGAATTTAGCCGGTAGTCATAGGCGGTCATAGAGAAAGGGTCATAGGCTTTTTGCCGGGCGAAGCCGGCTATTCAGCTAGTTATAATATAAATATTAATAATAATATAATAAAATAAAAATAAAATATTTATATATTTTATATATATATAAATAAATGTCATATTTTAATATAATAATAAAATCAGTCGATTCAGTTAATGTTTATACTGACATCATTCATCAAGAAGTTTCTTCTTTTTTAAAAAATGAATACAAAATTAGTTTTGTTATTTGCTTTCGATTTTTAAATCGTAAATTGAATTACAAAATAGGTAATATTATATCGCAGATATATAATTATGAGAATTTCAATATTCAGAATTATAATTTAAAATATTTATTTAGATTTAAGATTTGAAGACGCGCCATGAGCAGTTAAGTGATTTTCAAATAAAAACAATTAATATTGCATTATAATATATAAATATAAGAATTTCTTGACATATTTGCAATATGGACAAAGTTATTTACGCGGAAACATTACTATTATGGCAATATTCTAAAAAACCATTTCAAAACTTTGAACGTCAATATCTCGAAATCATGTTTTAATCAGTTAACTGGTTATGACGCGTCGCCACAGAATTGTCAATAAATTATATTAAAATTTTAAAGTTGTTGTTTTAAGGTGAAATGTTGAGTCTACTTTATCGACAATGACAACATAAATTGTTTTCCGTTAATATTTCTAAGTTCAATGAAATATTGTACAATCCGGCTCTTTTAGCTTGTTCTATGGTTAATTACGAATTTTTTGGTTATTTTTTGTTGCTAAAAAATGATTATACGATTAGAAATTTTCGAACTACGAGAAACTTCATTTTTGACAAAGTTGAGTTGAATACGAAAAACGAGTTCGCAAAATTCTCGTAACAGAAGCATTTTTGAAGCATGAAAAATTGATCAAAAATTAAAGAATTCAATTTTCAATAAGCTAAAAAAGCCCGATTTTACATATTCTTGAGAAATACAACATAATTTTAATAAAACATAACTGAAAAGAGGTTATGTCATTTCAAAGTTGATCCGCCATTGATATTTCACCTTAATTACAAAATTTGCATATACAAATCATGGATGTTAAAATCTAAAAATAAGGAGAGATAAATATTAATCAAATAAAAAATAAAAAATAGCAATATATTTCAATAATTTGTTTATATAAATAAATTTGTTTTATTTGTATTTAATATATTGGAATGTACATTTAAATTTAATTAAATTAGTTAGTTTAGTAAATTACACAATTTAGTAAAGAAACTAAATTACGTTAGTAATATTCTTTAATAAAGTTATTAGTTACTAGTTACTATACTAATTAGAAACAGAAGTAACTAAATAATATTACTATGTGACATGTGCTAGTGATTTTTATTACTTACGAATGTACTTACATATATATGTAATTTATGAAATTTAGTAACTAAATAAGTATTAAATAAGGAATTTTATTTACTTAATCAGTGACTTTAATAATTTTATAGACAAAAATTAGTTTAAAGGCTTTCTTGAGGTTCTATTAAGGCCAGGTTATTATTCTTGAACCTGACTACAGTTTTATCTAATCATTATTATTAAGGTTCAATGAGAGTTAAATTAAGGTTTTTTGTTAATTAAATAACATTTACCGAAATGGGTGAACTGATAGGAGTACTGTGATTTTTACTACTGGGTGTAACCGGGGCGCACATAAACTGACTGCTTTGGTCCAGACTTCCGGTTGAGCCGCGCGGACTCTGACTAACCGGAATAAATGTATTTGTGTCGGCCGGCAAATGCCGGCCGTTTTTCTGATTCTCAATTTTCTTCTTCACTGGCTGATCCTTTAAATTTGATTTCAAATGACTCGGCTCTAATGGTTTACAAAATGATAATTCCTCGGGATGCCGTATTCCTGAAATACAAACATTTTATGTTTTAATTGCAAACAAAAAACAAAATTATATTTTTAAATGTCCCGCCCTTTTCCAAATCAAATTGACATTTGCTGTTATTTTTTAATTTTCAATTTGTATTTCCCGCCCTTTTTTAACTTAAAATTGGATTTCCCGCCTTTTTTGAATTAAACATTCAAGTTTGCCGCCTTTTTTAAATTAAACATTCAAATTTGCCGCCTTTCTTTAAACTGAAATTTAAATTTCCCGCCCTGTCTTGAATTTTGTTTAAATTACCGAGTTCTTTGCACAGATTGATGACGGCGTTAAAAGTTTTGACGGAGAAGTCGACTCTGCAGTCGAGAAAGCGCATATCCGGTAACTGCACGCGCAGAGTCTTGTGCATCGGTGTGAAATAAAGCAAAACATCGGCAGCGACGCCATACTGGTCGAGCGTGGTTCGCGTTCTCGTCAGCCACTGATTCTTTGCCGGCCACCACAGAGCGTGATCTGACCAATCAATTTGAATATCTGTAACAAATAACAAAACAAAATTAACATTCAATTTCAATTTTTTACAAATGCAGCCAACTTCAGACAGTGTACACTCCACTTCTTCATAAGACAATAACTCAGTTGTTCGTATCTTTGCCGCTAGGTGTCACTTAATCATATTTGTATTTATTTCCCGTAATCAAGTTGATGTTGGAAATAAATAAGTCGGTTGTAACATTAATAACAATTATGAAACATTTTGTATTCGCCATTTAAAAGGCGCGAATGTTTGAAGTTTCAATTAATTTCAAACTTCATTTTTTAAATTCAAATAATTAGAAAAATGTAATATTTTAAATTGTATCATATACGAATTCGCATATGATTTTTCATATGATGTTTTTTAATAAGGATAGCAAACAAAATTGTATAAAAGGAGTTCAAAAAATAAAAAGTCAAATATTATTGTTATCTGAAACCAAAATTAAACTTCATTACTTCGAATTGTAGCTAAATTCACGTTGTATACGTATTTTTTTTAAATTTAACCAAGAAAATAAATGACTTTATTTTATCAGTGACTAAACTCATAAATAATATTCTGTTTTAGATTTGTTGTCTAAAGGGCGAAAAAAAAGTAAGAAAAAGAGGCGGAAAGTGCAGCTGAAACGCAAAGTCCGAGTAGCATGAAATAACCTGAAGGCACTATATTTCACCGCCGAGAGAAGACAGTTTTGATCTGCGGTGTTTAATTACGCGAAGCTAACGACCGGGGTTATTACGGCGATTCCTTTCTTGGGAAACATTTTTCTCCCATTCAGACGTCGTCACGTCTTGCAAGAAATTCGGGGTAGTCATCCCCTCTGTGTACGTGATTTTCACGGCGATTGTCTCCTCTTGTTTGGTACACTTGCTTTTAGTCAGCTTTTGCATTATGAATAAATTTGCATTTTCATGTGCTCTTTTAAAAGGTATTACTTTTTTGTCATTTCAAATTAAGCGTTTTACATCATTTTTGAATCTAATTAAAAATACATTTTTTTAAGGTTATATTAATTTGATGTAGATTTAATAATATATATATTGTATTGTGTTGTTTGTTTGTTTTAATTTCAGGAAGTCAAAAATTGTTTACGACACAACATGCTGGTAGTTGATTTCAAGTGCTCAATCGACTTAACGTCGTCATTGTGTTAAGAGGGATTCCATTTCGGGGTGAGATTTGTTTTCATTCGTGCAGCCTGCATCGCATCGGTAGACATCATGTTTAATTAACTCGAGTTTAATGGATCTAAATTGTAATCAATTACTTGTCGAGCATTTATGAAGAGGACTTATTTATATATATAAATCACAAAGTGAAAGCAATTGCATTCATTAAGGTAAAACAGTATTCAGATTAGAACTTTGAATAGACGTAACCTCACTTTTTATATACTCTGGGTATTTTTGTTGAATTTTAAATTAACAACAAATTAATTTTGATTAATTTTAATTAACTTTTTTAATTAACAAAAGGATTTCAAATTTGTTTTATTTCATCTTTAATTAATTAGTAACAAAATCTAATTTTTTACGGAAGAAGAAATTTTATTGTAACAGCTATATTATATTAATTAATATAAAATGTACATAAAAGTCCAATTAATCTGAGCAGAAAAAATGGTAAGTGAAACATTAAAAAAAATTTTTTAATTATATATATATATATCATATATAAATTTCATTTTTCAGAAGCAGCATTAATTGCATCGATTTTTCGAAAGTAACATGACACGCTTCCATCATATAATATTAATAAGAAGAACTGGACTTAACTGCAGCACAAAGTTTGAACGTTCTGCGACTTTAATATTTTTTAATCAATTTTTCAAAAGTAACATGATACGCTTCCACCATATAATCTTGAGAAGAAAATTAGACTCTACTGCAAAGGACACAAAATTTAATTAACATTAAAATTTCAAAATATGTTTTATAATTTTTTCAAAAGTAGCATGATACGCTTCCATCATATAATCTTGAGAAGAATTATTAAATAAATTCTACATGAAATTAAATTTACCATTCAATCAAACTGCACCTGGATTAATAAAAAACTTCGCTATCAAACTGCGACAATCGTAATGATGACAAAAGAAAAAGTGTTTCTTAAGTGTTGAACAGGAAAATGGAATTTGATGAAAAGCGCGATCAAAAGACAAGTCTCGATATTGTTCGCGCGAACTGGAACAATGTTGGCGCGCGAAGACAATGCGTGCTTCTTTTTTTTTATCTTCCTGTTCGCGCTTCTTTGAGAAAGGCTTTCAATATGTTTTGTGTCTGTTGAGAGTGTTTCGTTCGGGACACTCGTCGTGCGACAACAGTTGTCGTCACTCACGATATGGATTCAACGGCATTGAAGAGAAATATAAAAAAAAAGAAAAAAAACAGAAGAGGAGGAGTAAGTAAAGGTATTATGTGTTGGATACGTTCGTGTACACAAACGAGGGATGAAACCCTTGAGTTACTCGACACCCTCGTGTATTCGAGAGAGAGAAAGAACAAGAGCCCGGCTTCTCAAGGCACCGACAATGTCTCGACAAAAAACCGCATTGTCCATGCAATCTAACAAGACTTTCTTTACATTATATATACTTTACTTAATACATTACACTTTGCATAGCAGATGATGAACTTATCAAGTAAATTAAATGGAATTACTATCACCCCAAAGGGATACGTTGAATCGCACCCCTCAATCACTACCTAAAAAAGATCTCAATTATTATTGGCAGGCATAAGAGCAGTTGATAAATAACTGGAAGAAGCATATGCGCAAAATATATGACACCACCGATAATGGTCCATATATATTGTTATGCACGTGGCGGTGAATTTTCGTGGAATCCCCATAACATGCGTGCACGTATATTAGTAATGAAAAGCGGAACTTGCCCTTAGTGCATCGTCCCCAAAGGTTAGCAGCTGTGAAAACTCAATGGGTCACCCTCCTTCATGTGTTACGAAATGGCCATTACAATGACCATTTTGTTTGCGATTCGAAGTATATGAGCCAAGAAAAATGGCAATTTGTAGTCGTAATAATAATAGATTAACGTGAAGTTATTTCTAAAATAAGTTCAGATGGCATGAGGGATCAAAGCTTTGGATACAACTATTTCAAATGATTATTGTTATAACCAACTTCAGACAGTATAATTCGCAGTTAAGTTAATGTTATTTGCACTTGAAGTTTGCAGTTTAATTTAGACCATTGATGAATAACTTCAGATCGATCTAATTAATCAGATTATTGTTTTAAAGAATGAAAAATGTACTATTTGAAGTAAGATGTTATTGTACATAGATTCAGCTCATTTTTTTGATTAACTTCAAGCGATTAATTTTAGACGTTAAATAATATAAGTAACTATTGTAACGTGAAATTATTTGCGCAAAAACATCAGATAGCTTCAGGTCGTAACTGCTGACGTAGACATTAACTTGAAGTTAAGTATAAAACGATTAGCTTTATGTGGATAACTTCACTTATATGATATTAATAGTAAAGACTTCTGTTTAAAGTTGGAAATTATTACATCCAACTTCACATAGTACAACCCACACTGTGCTGAAGTTAGTTGCACTTGAAATCAGTTGCAAAAACAATAGTATACAAATTATCATATTTTTAACAAACTAAAGATACACTTGTCGAAACCAACAAATTACCATTTTTTATGATAAAAATTTTCGTTTGTATGAAAATAATTTTCAAAATTCTGAAACTTTTTATCAGAAGATGGTAATTTGTTGGTTTCTACAGTTATTTTCGTTTGTTAGAAAGATGATAATTTTCATATTATTTGCCTTAGCCCAGCAGCGTTACATTGTAGCTAACTTCAAGTCTTACTAAGTAAAGCGATTAGTTATTATTCTAACCAACGTCAGGTTTTGTGTTGGCCCAATAAAGACGGGAAAATGTAAAACTTAAACGATAAAAGGACTTAAATATTGTCATTTGCATTGCACTTTCGTATTACATAATTGCCGATTGATCGAATAAACAGTCAACAACACTTTGAGGATTAGGGAGAACAAATGTGATAGTTGTTATTAGCTTATTGACGTGTCGCATTTTGACATGGAATCGCGGTCTCGCACAATGGCCTCCCGAGTAGGAAGCCCATTGAAAATTGATTGTAAAGTCGCATTCAAAATCGCTCCAGCATCCCCTTAAGCAATTGTCGTGGTATGCAATTCGCTATTTCATATACGCTTCATTGGACCAAAGCAAAGTCGGAGGTACAAAAAAAAGTGTCGAGGGGTGCAAAATTCAATTTAACACGCATGCGTGGCGTGGTGTATATATTAAATTTACTTTGAATAAAAGAAATTAGATGATTTTCCAATGAACTTCGTCAACTTTTTAATTGGAGAGACAAGGAGAGACATATTAAATTTTAATTGGAGAGACAAGGACAGTCATATTAGAACTTAATTTGCACAACAAGGATAGACGTATGCAAATGCTTAATGTACAAGAAAAAGACAGAAAATATCCAGTGAAAAACACGACGCGAAAACAACAGAAAGATAAATAAAGCCAGCGACTCTGACAACACGTGAATTAAGACGCCACAGGGGGTGCGCACTTTTCTCCACGAGAGATTCGTGCTTAATTACAATTTTTCATCCGGCTTTTTACTTTTTTTTTTACTCTTATCGACGCTATGCCAGTGGGTCATTTTTTCAACCCCCATCTTTTTTCACAATTTTTCCCTTAAGTTAGAGTTTCATTTCAAGGAAAAAATGGGGTGAAAAATGCTTTTTAGAATACAAACAATTTTTTTTTTTTTTTTTTGAGAAGAAGAGAAGAAGAACTGACTCTCTTGGCTCAAGTGTCTTTGTCGCGTACAATCTCTTAAGGGTATTTATTCGAGGTTCAACAAACCCCAATGAGCAATTGTCGAGTTCGTCGTTTCGCTTTGTATGTTTTCTTTGGCGCTCGGATTTTCTTGTCTTATGGAATTAAATATTTTAGGTTAGTTGTGTAATATTTTTTCATGCAATTAAAAATAGTTGTTTTAGGCATTTTTCAAAAATTAACCCTTTCCTTCCCACTGTAGCTTTAAAGCAACGTGTATTTTACAAAGTATTCTTTATTTTTCAAATAAAAGGTGCACTTAAATTGTTTGCGCTTACTTTCATATGATTAATCAATCATACATCTATAGAAAAGGTAAATTTTTCATTGAAAATATTAAATTTGTATAGGACTTAATAATAATCTTTTCATTTTTATTGAAAATAATTCGGTATTGAAAGGGTTAAATTCACGTAAATTTGTATTATAATTAAAATGAATGCAGATGGTGGCACGGATTTTGGCGTTGGTGGCATATTGCGTAGTTTGTTTGGGGGGCCCTGAATTTGAAAAGACTTTTGTTCTCCCGCGTTGCGCGGTGCCAATGTCCGGAGATGACGCGGCGCCGTTTTCTCTATTAATATCGTCTCGCTTTGCGGCGTTAAAAACACGTTCAAAACTCATTGAAAACCATGGCGTGCGCGGTTTCTGCGCCGTATGTCGTTTTTGCAAATAAGTTCCACCATGTCGTGGCGGTTAACCGTCATTCGTCTATTTTCGGACAAATAATTTAAGCGTTGTGTTAGTGCGACGAAACTGCTAATCCCGTAACATAAAGATTTGTATAATTGGATTCAAACAAATCCCACATTTTAAAAATACTTACATAAACGTAAGATTTCGAAATACCTAAAAAGTTTGTTTATATTAAATAAATAACTAAACATTACTTAACCTAAAAATATGTAACTATTTTTTTTGGTTTTAAAAGTACCTTCAACAATCCCTACATTCATAAAATATCTAAATTTTGAAATACCTAAAAATTCCCCAGATTTAAAAAATGTCTAAGTCACTAGTTTTTTAAAAATACATAAAAAATTCTCCAACTTCTTAAATGCCTATATATTCCATAGATTTAAAAAGTCACCAGGTTTTTGAAAATAACATAAAGTGCTTTGTTATATATATAATTTAATTAAAAATGTGATAGATCCATAAAATTTGTATTATTTGCTTTTTTTTCCACCAAAAGAAAAGGTCAATAATGTCGATCAGTTAATTTTAATTATCTTTATAAGTTATACATTGAGTCAAACAGCGCAAACAAATTGCTGAAGGGATCCCGGAATTAATGTACATGGATATAAAGCAAGTTTGCGAGAAGTTGGTTGAAACGCGGGAATTGTTTTATCAGATAACAAATTGACTGTTCTTCCCACGAATATAATTACCGACATTTATATCAGATGCGAAAACAATTTAAATGTCAAGGGAAAATGCAAAAAGTCTCAGGCAAATAAAGTTTCTTTTTGTAAAAAAAAAGAAATCAATTTAAAAATTAAAGAGAAGTAAATTGTTGATGCAAAAAATAATACAATTAAATTTTTTTTCAATTTTGATTTCTTCTAAAAATATTAAAAAAATTGCAATTATTTTTTAAATATGCAATTATTGCAATTATTTATTAAATATTTGCAAATTTAAATCAATTTCAAAATCTATAGATTTTGAAATTGATTTAAAAAACAAGAATTGATCTGAGCTTTAAAAAACAAATGATCTGATTTGATAAAAGCAAAAAAGAAAAAAAAAGAAAGAAAAATTGTGGTTTTACTTTTTATACCCATTCAGAAATTTGTGCATTGAAATATACTTTGGTTTGAAGTATGTATTTGGCCGACACAATCGATAAGAAACCTGTTGCTTGGCGAGCTTTAATTAGCGGATGTAACGCACGTAATGCACATTGCAGACATTATCTTGAGAGCATTCAAATTCGAAAGACGAACAAAATTGTTTTTCATCTTTTCAAAAATTCGTAAAATTATTTCTGGGAAATCTTCCAATATATTTACTAAAAAGTTCAGACCAGAAAAATCTTACGATTTTTAATTTAACATAACCTAACAAAATTTGAGATAGTCAAAGATACTACAAGGACATCTAAAATATTATAAGATAGCATAAGATAACCTAAGATAATCTAAGAAATGTTTAATCTTGATAATTTAAGATAATCCAACACAACATAACCTAAAAAATTTAACATAACCAAAAAAACCACAAAACTTTTAAAGTGTTGCAAAACAAAAAAAGAAATGCCAATGTTGCTGCTTCTAACATGATGCGATACACACACACACACACATGTATATTGATTTCGTTCGACCCTCTTATTGTATACACAACTCGGGTGTGGCGTTCACGATTCCTTTTCCAGTTTCATAAATAACCGCGTCGAACCGCGAAAGTATTTTTGCAATTTTTCGTAAACATTTCTTCTGTATATATTTTACTTATATTTCACTTCAATTGCTGCTTTTACGACCAAAATTTTCTATAACTTAAAATCCTCATGCCACAAGTGGATATTTTTATTTGTCGCAAAAGGGTATTTTCACTTGTGGCAAGCGGATTTTTTCGTTTGCGAAAAAAAAATTCCAATTACGAAAATTTTTAACATACACTGAATTATCTACTTGCTGCAAGAGGATATTTTTATTTGCGGCAAGAAGACATTTCCACTTGTGGCAAGAGGATCTAGTGGTTGGATTGTATTTTGTTTGATTTTTTGAAAAATAATGTCTTAGAAATTAGTAAAGAATATTAATAGCAGGAAGTCTTTTATTATTTAACTCTTAACTCAACGTTTTATCAGCAAAATTACGAGGCCAAGTCGAGAAGACGATTTCATCATATTCAAATGAATGAAAAATATAATCTAATCGACGAGCGTTGTGAATGTTTAACATACAAAAAATTATTGTTAACAATTGCGTTTTACAATAACAGTCGGCGCTACTTTGAGAGAGATAAATAAATATATATGTATATATACTTGTATATAATTGTTGTTAATTAGTCATTTGTTTTTAATTATTCTGCTTTTTATTGACTTTTTATTTATGATTTAATTACTGTTTAATTATTTTTAATTATTATTTGTTTTTATTTTTTATTATAGCTTTTATAGGTATTTATACTTTATTATTTATTTCATGTTTATTTTATTTTTAATTTGTAATGTTTGAAAAGTATTTTTAATTTTGTTTATTTGTTTTTATTTATCGTTTTATTTATTGTTGTTTTATTTTTTTAATCTCTTAAGTGTCTTTCAGGTTGACTTTCATATTGAAATTAAATTCGCAAATTAAATTGGACTAAACTGCAGTTAAATTCGCACAAAAGTGAAGCCGAAGCAACGAAATTCAATCAGATAAATGGCGCCCATTAGCCCTTCGTGTTTCTTCTTAAAAGCGACAATTCATTTCCACCAAAACGAACGAAAACCGACGAGTTTTTGTTTTTTTTGTTTTGTTGTCAATTTCACATTGTACTTTACGAATATACAGTCAAACAACGCAGAAGTTCAATGTTCGCTCATTTATTCAGCACGTCTCCCCTCTCCTTTCAATTCTGTTATCTATACGTTAGTCTTTTTTTCTCCGTTCATTTCACAATTCAATGGTAAACAATTGAACAAAGTTAGTTACAAATATGCGATCATTTGTGGATTCAACATATTTGTTTAACTGTCAAACAACGTTGGAAGCAAAATAGGTTAAAAATTTCAGTCCTTCGATCGTTGTAAAATTTAATATTAAAAGTTAATTTGAAATATTATACATTTTGAGCATTGTTTTTACACATTGGAAACATTTAATGTTTATTTTTATTGTCTTTTTTCTTTTTTATAATAAATAAAAAGCAATTTTAAGTTTTTTTTTTATTTCATAAAAGTATAAGAATAGTTAATTGTTCCTCTTTTTAATCTAAGAAGAAAGACGAACACGAAAAGATTTGTTCTGAAATCACCTTTTGTATTTGTGTTGCAAAACTCATGTTTTTTGTTATTTTCTTTAAGTAGATTTTTGGTTAATTAATAGTTTAATTATTTTCACGCTTTATCAAATAATAACTAATTGTGTCTTTTTTTCTTCACTTTTTAAAATCTATTTTCATATGTTTATTTGTCTTTGTTTACATTATATTTAAACATAAATATTTATCTTTATTTATCTTATTGTTTTCAGAGATGTGAAAATAGCGTATAATAACAGTTTCGGAAAACGAATTTAAAACATAAATATCTTTTGTTTCATTATTTATTATCAAATATTATTTATTTCCCTCGAGAAAAATGACACAATTGTAAAATAATAGATTGTAATTTCAAATTGAGATTCATTTTATATGACCTTTAAAAATAAAAACACCAAGAATGTAAATACATAATCGACGTGAAATTTGCTGTTGAAAATGTTCGATTTCAATTTCTACACTATTGACAAAAAGGGAGTATTGTTGACACAGTATCCAATTTGAGAGCCCAAGAAAAGACGAATTGCAATCTCATCCCGGTCTTTGATCTGGTTTAATGGCAAAGAAAATAAGGCGGGGGAATATGGTACGTTTTTTTGTGTCTTTTTTTCGTAAAAGCCCTTCTTGTTAGTCTGGTCAAACAAACCGTAAGCGATGACAGTCCAAAGCCCATTGTTATCTAAGCAATTAGGGTAGGTCTTCGTAGTCGAAGTAAACGAAGACAATTGTGTAGATCGCTGACCCAGTTCTCGTTTTGATAAGAGGTCGAAAATTGATTGCACATAATCAATTTTGCCGATGTAACGTGAGCATTTCAAACAAAGATTTAATGACGCCATTGGTAAACGGAGCATTAAGTGAATGAGTTTTTTTTCTTTCGAAGGTCTCTCATAGTTTATCAAGCGTTACTTTTTGTTTCAGAAAGTTAAAGTAAAGTACGCAGCATTCAGAGTGAATTATGGACAATATGGATCTTAGTAAGAAATATGGTGGTGAGCCATTGCCAAGTAATGTAAGTTGTTTTTAATGAAATATTGATATAAATGTAGAGGGGCTTTAAATAAAATTAAGAAGACATTTAAAATACATTAACGAGGTTGGGCATGAACTAATTTAACTATAAGAATTTGCTCAAAAAATATTAATTGTTCAGAAAGATGAAATAAAACACTGTGCAAAATTTCAAAAAGATTTTCTCATTGTTTTTTGAGAAAAATTTGTTAAAAATCAGAAAAAATACATTAAGCCGTATAGGAATTTATTATTTGTAATTATTAGAAAATAAGTTAAAAGTAATTATTACATTTATATCTAAAACTCATTTATTTATATTTTTTGAAAGAGTAATTTGAATTTTTATGTTTTGTCTCTTTTCCGAAAGTCATCATATTAATTATCATTATTTTTTCAGGACATATTTATGCTATTTTTATGAAGATCACATTTATAAAAGTAATCACTTTAAGAGAACATTACCAATATACCAACCACATTACAATAGAAACAACTCAATGGAAGTAAAAATAACTTCGGACATAAAAACAGGCCGAATAAACAAAGCCAAATTCGCATTATAAAAAGGCGACGAACTTTCTATCGTCTGGACTATTTTCCATTATCCATATTTCCAGCTTAGTTGTCACCGACAATGGCACCTTCAATAGCATCGTCTTCCCCTAATATATTGTACCCCCGATTGACATGACAGAAGAGGAAAATGAAAGCATCACGTGCGATCACCCCTAATTAAGATAGCCTTTGAATTGATCCTATTATAATAATCCTGGCATCTCATTCGACACATCGTTTTCGCGAAAACGATATCGATTTTCCCTTTTCATACGTTCAATTCTGCCAACATGCACTTTCCTCCCTTCCTTTATAGAGCCTTGCATTAACGTTAACGATCAGGATCAGGTTACTGACGTTAACTGGATATGACTGGCACGTGGATTGTAAGTCGTCGAGTACTAGTCGTTGTATACCCACGACTTTTAATGAGGGTGTAAATTGAATGAACAAAACATTTATGCACGCACAGATTTCGCCATTATTTCCTTTAATTATTAAGTAAAACAGTTTATAACAACAGAATATAATTTTTAGTTTAAATTTATATTCAGTGATTCCTTTTTTTTTAAGGAAAAATTAAAAATGAACGAAATCTTATTAAGAGTTACAAAGAAAATATAAAAGATAGCCAAGAAAATATAACAAAATCATTTTAGAAAGTGCAGTTTTTATAACCAGTGAGTTTTCTTTAAGAAACTGCATTTGCGGCTTCCTTAAGATAAAATGTATCGTTTGCACCATGGAAAATAAAAGAAAATTCTCTCCTCGTGCGATTATAAACCTCGCCTTCGGCTCAGTTTGTAAACTTCGCACTCGGCAGCGAATTTTTTTTTTCATTTCCCTTGGTGCAAAATATACTATTTTTTTCCGCGTGCATCGAAAACACATCTTTTCGTCCCTCTAAAGTGAAAGGAAAGTGGGGGAAAAACGGCACTTTCTATCCTTCGGGAGTAATTTCATCCCTTCCATGACGTAATGAAAGATTACGTTCCCTCCCTAGGGATAGAAAGCTACTTTCACTACCTAAAGAGAGAAAGAGCCACTTTTATCCCACTTTTCGGGGAAAGAAAAGGATTTTGGACCTTATTTCGTTTAACTGTTTTGTTTTGAATTGAGCAACAGTAATGATTGATAACAGAATTCAATACAGCGCTCCAAGAATTGCTTGAAAACGCAGCGCTAAATTTTATTTTCATTTTGAAAAACAAATTTCACAAATAAATAAATCAAAATCAACGTTGCTAAAGAAAATCTGTCTGCGTTCATCCAATAATATCTTCCGTCAGACGACGTGCCCCACCCTGGCAAAGCGGCGGCTTTTTCGGAATCTATAAATATCCGACGTTTGGCCCAGTTTTCGATAGAAGAAAGAATCTGCCATAAGTAAATGTTTCGGCCTACAAAGTAATGGAGCATGGCTTGGTAAATATAACTGTTATGCTTGCAAAATAAATTTGTTTGCGTAAATAAAAGAGGTTGAGCCACTGCCCTAATGTGCAGCCACACATTCGCTTGGAAAAAAAAGAAAGAAGTCGCTGACTATATTTTGAATGTCGTTACTGGCGGGAATTGATTGACATTAACACGAATGAAATGTCAGGAATGTTTGTTTGGACTTATGATATTTCAAGAGATGATACTTTGTCTAAATTTGATGTATATTAAACATGTATTTGTAGAATCTGTTTTATGTGTGGGTATAAATATCCGCGGTAACGCAAGTTTCTGGGTCAGTCATTTTAGAGTTTACAATTTAAGTGAAAAAGCCAGAAAAATTTTGCAAACAATTTTCAAATCAGAAACGATGAATTTAATAACATGAATTAGGTAGCATAAATGAGACATTTTTGTACAAATGACATGGTTATACAATTAAAACTATTTCTATGGTTTCTATTTCCAACTGTGTTTAAATCAACCCATCAATCGAAACATTAACTCCGGTGAAAGCGAATCGTGTTTCATTCATCGAATGAGGATGTTGCGATTGTGCAGACCCCTAACTTCCCTTTAATTTATGTATCAAAGTGCGTATGCGGTGCGTTCTCCTTTGAGTGATTGGAATGCGTTCCGACCAACTTCCGGAACAAATCATTTTACGTTATGCTAAATCATATGCTTCAGACCATATTTTTTCGGACATTATAATTCTGTTCTGATTTATGTTGCTTCAATTCATGTTGTTTTATTAATGTTGTCTGAATAAAAATTGTCATTTGTAGAGTACATTGTAGAGACATGATAATTTAGACAATGTAATTTTGACAGCATATTTTAGACAATATAAATCGGACAAAAGAATTAAGACAACATTCTTCTGACAGCATCATTAAGACAACTTGGCTCTTATAACATAAGTCAGAGAACATAATACAGACATCATAATTCAGACAATATAATCCAGACAACATAATCTAGGCAACATAATCCATTTAAGGTAATTTAGATAACATAATCCAGGCAACAGGATTCAGAATAAACAAAAAGGACATTATGTATCAAATAAAATATTGCAAACCAAATAATTTAAACACTATAATCCAAACAACAGAATTCAGACAATATAAGTCAGACAATAGATCTCAAAGTATTTCGTATCGTACTTTAGTCTATACATTTGATTCCTTAATATCATTTCTTTTCATGATATCCCGCAGACTATAATTTGTCCGTCGCTTCTGAACAATGCATGTGTGTACAATTTCACTCACACACTCACATCATATATATACACACACTTGCATCCATTGGAAGAAGTAATATCGAACGATTACTTGTCGAAACTTGGAGGGTTCTTTTCAAGTCGTGCAATAAAAGGCGAATACTTTTAGTAAAAGCGACATCAAAGTGTGCAATAAATTTCAACATTTTGTTTCTTTCTGTTTTTTAAATTCGTTTTTCTGTTTTATAAAAAATTTCTGTTTTCTTTGTCTTTTGAAAACATAATTTTTTTTTGTAACATCGGAGTGCGTCATTTTAATGTTTTTTTTCGTTTTCATTGGAACAAAAAAAGAGGTGACGGAATAGATAGATCGGAGGAAATTAGATGAGAACTGACGACTGGCACGGAAGCCAGAGGAGCAAATGAAAGACTTCATTCATCGCGCTGCGGCCAACTGAGGCGCCGGCGAGTTGCGAAAAAAGCGACCGGGGAATGTCGGTTATAGATTCATTGAATTGATTGCTCTGAGAGTGATTTATCGATACTGATATGTCGCTTGAATTCGAGGTTGAGACTTACTTCAAATGATTTATGGCGAATTATGTGCCAATTTGTGGATTTCCGACATGTTTTTTTTATCAAACAAGATTTTGTGGTCATAATTTTTTAACAACACTTAACAAACAAGATTGTTTCGACAAGATTGTTGGACCTCAATTTCCATAAGCAATTTTTGGAGAATTTAGAAACAAGATTTTTTGGACAACAATTTTCAATTATGTTTTTTGGGAAAAATTGTTGGGTAACATTTAACAGACAAGATTGTTTTGATAAGGTTATTGGATATCATTTTTTATAAGATTTTTGGAGAAGAATTTAGAAACAAGATTTCTTTGGCAATAATTTCAAAATAATTTTTTTGGGCAAAATTGTTAGACAACATTCAACAGACAAGATTCTTTTGACAAGATTGTTGGAGGAAAACTTTTATGAAAGATTTTTGGAGACGAATTTAGAAACAAGATATTTTGGACAACAATTTCCAAATAAGTTTTTTGCACAAAATTTTCGGACAACAATTTGCAGACAATATTTTGTGGGACAACATTATTTATACCATATACTTAAATTAAAAATAAAGATATTTGCCACTGTAACAATCTTTATTAGTATCCAAGCACCCCATGAAGAATCCATCCCTTCTTACCCGAAATAAATAAATTTTTAATTAATTAAAATTATTATTTATAATTTTGGTTTACATTGTTTACCAATTTTATCCAATATTTTGGATATTACCGATATTATGAAGTAGGAGAAAGAACCGGTTTAATTACACGGGTGCGTAGTTTTTGCACATACTTTTGTTTATGGCATTGTCAGTGCCCAGAAATTGGCGTGTTATGGATATATATATATATATATATATATTATATTACCCAAGGCGTGAAAGTTTAACGTTTGAGACCTTGCAATCAATGTCGTAAGATATTGTGATTTCTGTAATTATTGTTGTTTCAATTTCATTACATAGTCAATTTCCTATGTTTTACACTATACTTTTCGTTAGTACTTTTTAGACAGTTTTTTAGGACATAATTTTGCAAATAATATTTCCAGGGCAATGTTTGGGCCACAACCTTTCAGGGACAATGAATTTAATAAAAAATTGCATTTTCGATATATTTCAGATAATACGTTATAGATAATATATCTTTACTTAGTTAATTCATTTGAAACGTTTCTGCCGAGATAATTCAGATGACATTATTTAGACAATATATTCTAGACAATATACATCAGACAGAATATAACAGACAATATCATTTGGACATTATATTTCATAGAACACATTGCAGACAACAAATTTCGGACAGCATAAATCAGACAATATACATCGAGTAACATAATTCAGACAACATATTTCAAAAAACATTGTAGGCAACAAATTTCAGAAAACAAATCAGACGATATTAATCGAGTATCATAATTCAGACAACATATTTCAGAAAAAAATTGAAAACAACAAAATTCAGACAATATAAATCGAGTAACATAATTCAGACAACATTATTTAGACAACATATTTCAGATAAAATATTGCAGACAAGAAATTTCGGACAATATAAGTCAGACAATATTAATCGAGTATCATAATTCAGACAAAATATTTCAGAAAACACTTTGCAGACAACAAAATTCAGACCACTTGAATCAGACAATATAAATCGCGTAACATAATTCAGACAACATTATTTAGACAACATATTTCAAATAAAAAATTGCAGGCAACTAATTTCAGACAATATTAATCGAGTATCATAATTCAGACAACATATTTCAGAAAACATATTGCAGACAACAAAATTCAGGCAATATAAATCGAGTAACATAATTCAGACAACATTACTTAATCATCATATTTCAGACAACGAATTTCGGACAATATAAATCAAGTAACATAACATTCCCTGTACCGCTAATGTATTTTATTCAATTTTGATTATTAAATAACTTTTCTTTAGTAAAGTCAATCATCTTGCAATTTTGAGGGATTGTACAAACTGACTTAACTAAGTCATTTACAAATTTGCATAAAACTCTGAATATTTTGCGTCATTGATAGTACTACCTTAAGTAGCGACAGTTTGTGCAATCACATACGGAACAACCGATCGATCGATAGTTCGGTCTCTCGCACCCACGCGGTCCTTGCTCCGCGTCCAATACTGTCTGTCCTCGTCAAGTGGAACATCCACATCATTTTGCGGTCTACCCACTTATACTCGTGAACGTGAAAAGTGGACTTTAGGTGGGTGACGCCCCCACAGATTACTATATATATGTATATATAAGTGTATATATATGTATATATAAAATAATCATTCACGGTGCTTTTCTGCATTTAATATTCCAAGCCGCCAACTCGAGTGTATTTTATCGTTATCTGCGTCTGACTTTGGCTTAATACAATCTTATCTTAGTCGACGATGTTTTTCATTGTCCATCAACGTTTTGTTTTGTCTTGTCGCTTTTGCACCTGCGTAAAGGTGTTATCACTGGCGCTACACATGCGCAATCATCAGCAAAGTATAAATTGTCAGTAATAATATTTACAGTTAAAATTATATCGAAATTTACATAAAAATGTAATGTTTTAAGTAGCGTTTTGCTTTATTTATGTTGTTTGATAAGCCTGGATTGGGCCAATGGGGGCCCACTTTTGTGGGCCCCCATTACTTTTGTAAAGTAATATAATATGGAACTGCAAAATATGGTCCATATATAACAAATACAGTAGAACTTGTGAGGAGTCCTGTATTTCCGTCTTTTTTCTATCACATAAAAGCATAAGTGGAAAAAAGATAAAAATGCAGGACTCTTCATACGTTTTACTGTATGTTTGTTTCATATGGGGTCATATATGATACTGTATGACCATACATATTTGCATATATGATTCGGTTCAATGATGTATCTAAAATAATCTTGTTGAAGTAGTGTACCTAAAATATTGGTTCTGATATATTGTCTGAAACATTACCTAAAATAGTGTTCTTAAAATATTGTCCCAAAAATATTATATCAAAGAATATGTTCCTAACATATTGGCAATGGTATATTATCTGAAACATTTCCGAAAATATTGTCCCGAAAATATTGTGTCAACGAATATGTCCCTAAAATATTGGTAATAAAATATTATCTGAAACGTTCCCGGAAATAGTGTCCTTAAAATATTGTCCCGCAAATATTGTGTAAAAAAGTATGTCCATAAAATATTGATTGTAAATTATTGTCCATAAAATATTTCCCATGAAATATTCTTTATACAATATTGTCCCTGAAATATTGTCCCAAAATATTATGTCAAAAAGTATGTTCATAAAGTATTGCTTGTGAATTATTTTCCAAAAAATATTTCTCATGAAATATTCTTTATAAAATATTGTCCCTGAAATATTGTTCCAAAAATATTATGTTAAAAAGTATGTCCATAAAATATCTTTCATGAAACATTCTTTATAAAATATTGTCCCTACTGAAATATTGCTTATAAAATATTGCCTACAACATTAAAGAATTCTGTGTACAGTATCAGAACAACTCGATAACATCACATAAACATAAAGAAACAAAACGATAAACAAGAATACATGAAAACAAACAGGCTGAACGAGAAAAAAAAGATGAAAGGAGGAAAAAAAACATAATAGAGCAATAATTCTTATTGTATGGCCGGTGGAAAGGGCTTATCGGTTAGGACGACACATAATCATGGCGTTTGTTTTGCAACGACTTTGCATACAAGAATGCGAGCGCTTGTTTGCCGCGATCACGTGACTTAAAAGGCAACTCGCGAATTCATACATTTGTATTATGTATTTTTCTTTCGATTCATACAATTTTTCAAAATGAACTATATTTTTTTTAATTTTAAGAATAAAATTCATTTCAAATTTGAAATAACATTGTTTATTTGTTTCCTTTTTTACATATAAAATGAGAAAGACAATGTTTTCATTATTTTTTTAAATTTTATTATATCTTTTATGATTAAACAAAATTATTTTAATTATTTAAATTAATTTATTTGTGTTATCAAATTCAATTGAATTGCTATTTTATTGTGTTTAATGAACCAATTGTTGCATATTTCTAACTCTACTCTTCTAATACAGTTAAGTTAAGTAATATTGATTATTCGATGTTTTCAAATATTTAGAAACGCAAAATGTAGTTTGCTTTGATGGAGTTTGTGCATAATGCATGGGATGTAAGGGAGGATTCCAGGATTATTCATTATTGTATGCAATGTTTATGTTTGGACAATTGTTGACATTTTTTCTAGCTTTTCATTTAAATCAAAAATTAAATATTTTTTTTAATATAACGAAATTTTTATATACAAATATATTTTAAATATATATAAAATATATATTTCATATATATTATATATATTTATATATATATTTTTTTTCTTTATTTTTATATATATATATATATATATATATAAAATATATGCAAAATATATATTTTGTTTACATTTTTGCGTCCAAAATATTTTTTTTATTTTATGATATATATATTTTTTTTAATTATATTTTCACCCGCATAGGTTTTAAACTTACATTTTCATTAAATCATTATCTCGGGTCTTCGAATTAAACTCTCAACTAAACTAATACTCAACAAAACCCATTCTCTCCATAAAGTGTCAAGTTGCGAATTCCAACCGTCGTCATTTACAGACCTTGTATTATTATACCAAAACAAGCAAGATTTGCCGGCAATTTCCGGCCGCCACTTTAAATGCAAACGACATAAACAAAAGCGTAACGCGGAAGTGCGCAACGCTTCAACTCGCAAACTGTTTTCAAAGGTCGCTTCTGTTATTTATTTACTTTCATTCATTTTTTTCATGTTGTCAGAAGCATGTTTCTGATTTTAAGGTTGTTCTTTTGTAAAATGAAAATTATCAGAAATGGAAAACATTTTCCATTTTAATAAAGTTTCATAAATATTAAAAAAAGATAACATATATAAATATATATTTTTTTTAATTTATTAAATTAAAAACGTTTTTCATTGAAATGTACAGTTATAAAATATAGTTTAATTTTTATCAATTATTTTATAAATGTTAATTATCGTTTATGTTGTTAAGATTTCAATTTATAATTTTGCTGTTTTTTTTTAATATTATTGTTGTAAATTGCATTTAAACAATATGAATTTTAATTTTGTAATTCTTAAATTTAATCTGAAACAAATATGATTTACATGGATTTTATACTAAATATATAATATATAATATTGCCAATATTGATAAGAAAATTACATCATTTACAAATAACTTAATCACTCAAATCACATACTACTAATTTGAAATATGTAGTATGTGATTTGAGTGTAAAATTCCATACCATAAGATATTGTCCATAAAATATTATCCATGAAATATTGTCCATAAAATATTGCCCATGAAATATTGCCCATATAATATTGTCTATGAAATATTGCTCATACACTGAGGGAAATTTGAGAGGAATATTTACTAATTTATTATGAATTTTTGCTAAAGAACGTAGTAATCTGAGAACATATTCAAAAGAGGAGCAAATTTTACTGCTATAAGTATTAAAATTTGATATTTAAGTAGCACATTAAAATAATATTTATTTCAAAATTGCTACTTTAATATCAATTTTTACTACGTATACATAGTACAAATTGAAATAATACGCATTAAAATTTGCGCCTTTTTCAATATATTCTCAGATTACAACGTTCTTTAGTAAAAATTCCTCTCAAATTTCCCTGAGTGTATAATATTATCTATAAAATATTGTCCATAAAATATTGTCTATGAAATATTGCCCATATAATATTGTCTATGAAATATTGCCCATATAATATAGTCTATGAAATATTGCCCATATAATATTGTTTATTATTATTGCCAATAAAAAATTGTTTACAAAATATTGTCTATATCATATCGTCCATGACATATTGTTTATAAAATATTGTTTATAAAATATTATTAACGAAATATTGTCCATAAAATATTGTCCACAAAATATTTTCTATAATTATTGCCAACAAAATATTGTTTATAAAATATTATTCACAAAATATTGTCCATGAAATACTGTCCATAATATATTTTCCATGAAATATTATGCTTAAAATATTGTATAAAGTATTGTCCATAAAATATTAGCAATAAAATATCGTTCATAATATACTGTCCCTAAAATATTGTTTGTAAAAACATGTGCACAAACTATTTTGTCGTTTCTTCTAATTTTCAATTTTCATTTACCGGAAATGGAGCCAGATGGCCAAAGTATAATAGTTTTCGAGACCAAAGTTGTTACAGTCGGTCGCAATGGGTGAGAAACGAAGGGTGAGTGACCTCGCCTAGACAATAGCACAATAATTGTTAATCCGCGCAGCGAGAGATCTTTCAGCCTCGTTGGAATAAACGGATTGGACTGTGAGTCGGGATGATAATGCGCGCTGCTGCGACAAGATAACTTACGCGTTACGCTAATAGTAAGTGGTTAGACTCATCACAATTTATGGAGATTTTATTTTTAGCCAAATGTTTTGAAATTTTATGTTTTTTTATTACAAATAATAAAATGCTTTAAAGTATTCAAAATCTTCAAAATGCTCTAAATGGCTCTAAAGTATTTAAAGATCTAAAAAAATATTCTGAACGGTTCTAAAGTACAGAGAAACAGAAATGCTGTACATTACTTTAAAAATACTCAAAATTACCTGAAATAATCTAAATTGCTCTAAAATATACAAAGACCTTAAAATGCTCTAAGTTGCTCAAATATGCCCATAACACTTTAAATTACTCTAAATTATATCCAAAGACGTAAATAGTACTCTAAATGGCTCTAAACCTTCTAGACACTTTAGAGTCTAAAGTGTCCAAAATCAGAAATATTCTACAGTACTCAAAATTACCTAAATTAATCTAAATTGCTCTAAAATGCTCTGAAATATTTAAATACCTCAACATACTCTAAATTGCACACAAATGTCCATAGCACATTAAATAACTCTAAATTATCTAAAGATGTAAAAAGTATTCTAGATGGCTCTAAAGTGTCCTCAATCAGAAATACTCTACATCTCTCTAAAAATACTCAAAATCACGTAAATTAATCGAAATTGCTCTAAAATGCTCTAACATATTCACACACTTCAAAATGCTCTAAATTGCTCCAAAATGTCCATAGCACATTAAATTACTCTAAATTATCCAAAGATGTAAAAAGAACTCTAAATGACTCTAAAATATTCAAAATCATAAATACTCTACATTACTCTAAAAATAGTCAAAATTATCGGAATTAATCGATATTGCTCTAAAATGCTCTAAAATATTCAAAGACAAGAGAATACTCTAAATTGCTCTAAATCATTCAAATACCTCAAAATACTCTAAATTGCTCAAAAATGTCCATAGCACATTAAATTACTCTAAACTATCCAAAGACGCAAAAAGTACCCAAAATTGCTCTAAAGTGTACAAATATAAATTATGTTATATTTAGTATGTAGCGTTTTTAGCAATCTTAGTATTTTTACTATTTAAATATTTTGTCATACTTTTTAAAACATAATTGAAATCCTCTGAAAAGTCGACAATTCCAGTTATTTTTACAAATGAACAACGAACTATAAATGTTGCAATTTAGGTCATCAAAACGACCATAAAAGTCGATTAAAGCGCGACTTCAATTGCACGAAAACAAAACTAATCTTCCCGTTTGTTTTATGTTTCCTTAAGTAATTCCAACTTTTGTGCGAATCGTCAATTAAAGGTGAAGGTCGAAATGACGAAAAAAGGCATAAGATGAAACGGTGACTGAGTCAGAACAAAATAAGATCTCATTCGAGCACAATTTATTGCGCTCGATTAGATACACGGCCACATGCTCGTTATGTCGGCTGATGTAAGCTTGCTGATGATGAAAATGAAGCGAGATACGAATCAAGAAAAGTGCTGACGATTCATGGCTTTGAATGAATGACAATATATTACTTCAATGTACTTACTAATCAAAGAATATTAAAGTAATCTAAATTGCTCTAAAATGCTCTAAAATATTAAAAAATCAGGACATACTCTAAATTGCTCTAAAATGCTCTAAAATGTTCAAAGACCTAGACATACTCTAAATTGCTC
Source organism: Gryon sp. ZL-2020 (assembly GCA_022817425.1). Lineage (NCBI taxonomy): Eukaryota > Metazoa > Arthropoda > Insecta > Hymenoptera > Scelionidae > Gryon > Gryon sp. ZL-2020. Next base: position 21,316 of record JABFPJ010000327.1, on the reverse strand, counting down.
TAAAATGTGCAAAGGTTTGGACATACTCTAAATTGCTCTAAAATGCTCTAAAATATTGAAAGACCTGAACATCTCTAAATTGCTCTAAAATGTTCAAAGGTCTGGACATACTCTCAATTGCTCTAAAATGCTCTAAAATACTGAAAGACCTGAACATCTCTAATTTGCTCTAAAATGTTCTAAAGTATTCAAATACTTGAATATACTCTAAATAGCTAAAAAATTTCCATAGTATATTAAATCACTCTAAAGTATTCAAAGACTTCAAAAGTATTCTAAATGGCTCGGAAATATCCAAATCTCTACAATACTCTAAATTACTTTAAAGTATTCAAAGACCTAAATATAGTGCTCTAAATGGCTCTAATGTATTCAAACACTTAAAAATACTCTGAATTGCTCAAAAAAGTCCACAGTACATTAAATTACTATAAAGTATCCAAAAAATTAAAAATACTCAAAATTGCTCTAAAATGTCGAAAATTGTCTATAATACTGTAAATTGCTTTAAAGTATTCAAAGACCTGAAGAAGTGCTCTAAAATGTTCTAAAGTATTCAAAACAAAAAATACTCTACATCATTTAAAAAATGCTCTAAAGTTTGTATAAAACAGTTAACAATAAAACATAGCACTTATTAATAATTTAAAGTACGCCAAAGTACTCACTCTAAAGTACTAACAAACTAAATTATCTGCAAAGTACTCTAAAGTGCTCTAAGTTGTTCTAATTTAAATTTAAGAAATCTATTAAAAAGAAAAACAAACCTCCGCATTTTATTGTCGGCATAATTTTAATGTCTCCACAATTTGCATCGTCAAATATTTCGCAATCCAAACACAACTGTTTACAATGCCGGAGATTATTGTTCGAGTGAAATTGTGCGCAATCTTTCGGTCTGATTATACACACAGATAACACAGAATGAAATTCTCTTTAGCCGCTCTTTGCTTCCACTTCGTCTCATAGCAAACAATAACACACGAAGATGTTATAAGCGCAAAAATATGCGAGCGTTATTTTCAAGTGGCCAATATTTGCGACCTCGCAGACGCAATGTTTGAGCTGAAGAAAAAAGAAGAAAAGAAAAACAGTCTGAGACGAGAATTGACTGTCATAAAATTAACGATGATTAAACCACGCATCTTCGGCATGCATTTTTTAAAGTTTTGTCATTTTTTGAATTTGAGCATTTTAGAGCACTTTTTAGTATTATACGTAAATTTAGTTCTTTCTTAGTAAACAAGTGCTTTGGAGCATTTTAAAGTAGTTTAAACAGTGTCATTAATTGCTAGTACTTTAGTACTAAGTCCTTTTAAGTACTTTAGAGCACTTTAGAGTATCTCAAGTAGAAATTGTATTCGGGGCGAAATATGGTAAAAATGCCCGAAAAAAAAGTTATAGGACGAATTACATTTTTTTTCTATAACTTCAATAAATATAAATAATAATATGAAGCTCTAAAATACTCAAATAATCTTTGAGTATTTTGAAGCTCTAAAATACTCAAATAATCTTTGAGTATTTTGAAGCTCTAAAATACTCAAATAATCTTTGAGTATTTTAGAGCTTCTAAAAATAATTTTACAATAGTTTAAACTAATGCAATTATTATTTCATTTAATATCATTGATAGAGTACATTACATTATCTTAGAGCCTTTTAGAGCACTTTAGGCTACTTTAGAGCAATTTAGAGAAAGTTAGAGCACTTTAGAGCAATTTATGTATTTTAATTTCAGATTTTTGGGGATTGTTTATAATGCTTTCCAAAGTAAAAAATTATTAAAAATATAACAAATTTAACAAATGTTAATAATAGCTTTTTAATTAGAATTAACTGCTACTTTTTAATACAACAAAATGTTTCGCCTTAAAGCACTTGTCACAACAATAACGATAAAAGCGTTTATGTAATGTTCTCAGTTTGGATCCCACAAAAATAAACGCTTTTACACTTATTTCAGCTTGAAATTGAAGTTTGCTTATGTATATATGTATACATGTATATACATATATATGTGTATACATGAATACAAAAACATTCGAGAAGAGCTGTCAGTAAAGTTGTAGCATTCCGACATTTTCAAGACATTCTTTGATACAAGAAACACGAGCGTACGAATGAACATTTAAACATACAACAAGCGATTGCTATAAATTATCGACGAGAGTTTAATTTACGAGTCACAATTCAAATAGAGACTTGATTTGCAACAATTTTGAGCGTAAATAAATTTCTAGTTGGTTTTCGCGGGTTTAGTTAGGGTATATATATATATATATATCCGGAAATAAGATGACCTTCGACACAAAACGCACCGCAAACTCGTGAGTCATGCTCGAGATAACTCGGCCAATCGTCTTCCTTCATCGCAATTACGCCTTTTACTCATTAAAACGTCCAAGTTAAGAAATGAAAAGAAAAAAAAATATTTCATCGGAAAAAATTGATATCTTATATATATATATATATATATATATATACAGATTCGACTTGTCAGAAAATCACCGCAAAAATCATGCTTTAAGACGGAGACACGTTGTGCAATGTTTGCGACAAGATCGCGACATTCTCTTCGGCAACGCAGAAACGTGCAAAATTGCAATTATAATTTCGTCATGAACTTTTCGGGTCAAACTCATTTTACAGACTTTTTTTCGGCTTGTCAATCAGTTTTAATCATCCTGTTTTGTCATAAGAAAATTGCTGAAATTTTCAAAAAAAAAATTCCCTAGAAGAGTCAGTAGAAAAAGTTACGAAAAATGTTACTTGCAAAATGTTAATACATGGGTCAATATAACAAAATTCCATATAACTTTTTCCCCAGAAAAAGTCCTTAGAAAAATTCTCTAGAAAAAGTCCCCAGAAAATGTCTTTAAAAAAATGCACCAAAAAACTCGACAGAACATAGAAAGAAAAGTTACAAAAATTAAGAAAAAGTTACTAGAAAAATTACTAGAAAAAGTTACTAGAAAAATCCCTAGAAAAAGTTATTAGAAGACAATAGTATAAAAAAAATTCCAAGAAAAGTCCATAGAACAAAATGTAATAAAAAAAAGTATTAGAAAAAAGTTAGTAAAAAAAGTGACTATTCTTGTAACTAAACACTTGCTAAAGTATTTAATAAATGTAATAGTACTGAATGAATTACAACTGCAACCGTCGATTTAAAAGGTAAAGTCCTTCATTTCTTCTCATTTTTCAATGCTATTCAGTTTAACTCACACATTCACCGCTTCATTGCAGTACTTCTTTTTATGCAAAATGCAAAATGATTGCAGCCAAAACTTACCTGCAACAGAAAAAATAAAATTACATGTTTTATACCATAAAAATGAGTTGAAGATGTTTTCGATATTTTTTTTCTTCAAAAAACACTTTAGGGTTTAAAATAAGAAAAATGACGGTCTATTTTTAAAAGAAAAAAAATGTCACTTTTTTTTGTCATCATCAAATTATACTAATCGACGAATTCAATTGACCTGAAAAGCAAACGAAACATTCGATGACGTCAAAAAATGAATCTATTTTTCTGTTCCCCTTTTTCGATGTTGTGTTTACTTAACTCCGATTTAATCTGCTTTTTCCGCAATAAGATTGGAAGTAGAAAGAAATTGTGAAATTTAAAAAAGAAACAATATTTATGAAAATTGTAACTAAATAAATTAGTTGTATTTTTTTTATAATTTAATTTCTAAGGAATATTCTAGGGAATTTTCTAGAGAATTTTTCTAGAGAATTTCCGAGTAAATTTCTAGACAATTTCTTAGAAAAAAATCATTAAAAAATTGCATACATTTTGTTTAGGAATCTTTCGAGAAATTTGTTGGACAAAATTTAAAGGTAAATTCTAGGGGAATGGGATTTTGGGGGAATTTAGTTGGGAATTTTCTTAATAAAATTTAAGAAGCATTATAAGAGTTTGTATTTTTATAAAAATCTACAAATAATTAGGAACTTTTAAGAGAAATTTCTAGGGAATTTTTGGGAAACTAGAGAATTTTGTGGGAAATCTACGGAATTTTTAGAAAATCTCGGGAAGTTTTGGGGAAATCTAGGGAACTTTTGAGAATTAAGGGAATTTTTGGGATCTAGAGAATTTTTGAAAATCTAAAGAATTTTTAGGAATCTAGGGAATTTCAAAGAATCAATTTTTGAAAATCGAAGGATTTTTTGGGAATCTAGAGAATTTTTGAAAATCTATAGAACTTTGGAAAATCTAGGGAATTTTTGAAAATCTAGAGAATTTGTGGGAATCTAGGAAATTTTTGACAATCTAGGTAATTTTTAGAAAATCTTTTAGAGAATTTCTTATCAAAATTTGCTAGAGATTTTCTAGGGAATTTAAAAAAGACAGTAAAAACAAAAAAGTAAAAAACTTGTTTTAATAAAATTAAAAAAAAGCAAACAAAACAATAAGCAGAGTATTTACATAACGCCAATCAGCGGTCTGATTTTGAATTGGATCGCGTCGAATTGGTTTCGCAATGCAAGCACGTAATCGACGACAGCTAAATCAGCGATGCCAACATATGATGAAAAGCGCGAAAAGCTATTTATAAACGTTTATGCGCTGGCATTATTTATGCGCAAATTATGCGCTAAGGGCGATAATAATAATTAGAAACGGAACCCGAGCCAACAAATGCGCCAATTATTAAGTCGTCATTCGAAGCCATTTTTCCAGCCGGAGGAGGCAAATACGATGACGCGCAGGTTGCCATTATTTTTGGATCACGAAATTTGTCGCTTCACTGCGACCCAAATTAACATTTGTCATTCCCTTAATTCGACCATAATTTATTACGACGAAAAAAAATAGTTTTAACGAACGTAAATTTTAAAAACGTTTTATTTTTTTTAATTCCCCAGAATTTCCTAGAAAAATTCCTTAGCAAAATTTCCTAGCAAAATTCCCTAACTAAAATTTTCTATCAAAGTTCCCTAGAAAAATTCATTATAAAATTTCCCCAAAAATTCCCAACAACTTTAAATTTCCTCCTAGTAACTTTTGTCGAAGAAATTTGTCTAGTTACTTCTGTATAAATTTTTTCTAATGATTAAAAATCTCAAATAAAAAGTTACAAAATGAAAAAATGCAAAAGATAAGAATCTGTAACCGATATTCAAGTCACGGGATTCGAATTAATCCAAGAGTGAATTTCGGTCGAGTGAGTTAGGATGAAAATGTTATCGTGTTTACACGTCGTCGCAAAATGATCTGCGACAGCAATTTTGCAGACAATGTTGAAATGTCTTTACGCCCAAGCTGACTTCGTGACTTCCCGTCAATGTTTGTTCACAATTTCTTGTCACGTAGCTCGTTTTGAAAGTTGCTTCCTTCCTCGGCAAGGACTTTAACGATACTTTGAAAGTTGCATTGAAAAAAATGCTTTTTTAGGTTATTCTGGTTAATTGTGTCTTCAATTAAAAAAATATTTTTTAAAAATTCCCTAGGAAAAATCACTAGAAAAAAGTCCCCAGAAAAAACCTTAGGAACATCACTAGAAAAAAGTCCCTATAAAAAACAGTAGGAAAAATCGCTAGCCAAAGGTCCCTAGGGAGATCAATAAAAAAGTCCCTAGACAAAACCCTACGAAAAAGCACTAGAAAAAATCGCTAGAAAAAATCACTTCAAAAAGTCTCTAAAAAATGGAAAAATTCTTTTAAAAAAGGGTATAAAAAATGTTGCAAAATATTTTGAAAACTAATCTGTTAAAATAATTCTGTTTATTATTAATTTTTTGTTTCAACAGTTTTTGTTTATTTTCAGTCTTTTTTCTTTTCTTCTTGTTTTAACGAAATAATCAATATTCATGGAATATATTTTGCAAATGAAAGCAGTTATTATAAGAAGACGTTTATATTAAACATGGATGAGATGTGTTTGCATAAATGATATGAATATGATGCACACAATTTACATTCAAGAAGAATTTACGAAAACTGTATGCGAAATTGCGTTTCGTTATAATGCGATTCCTGTTTTTATTTGCATATTACAAATTGTAAGCAGTTTTATTTATTGTTCTATAGATTTATGAAAACATTTGCTTAACAAAATAAAAAATGTAAGATTAAAATTAACGAAGATTTTAAACATTTTACTACAAGAAAACTATGACGACCTTAAAAAAATCCCTAAAAAACTTCCCCAGAAAAATTTTTTAGAAGAGTTACAAAAAAATAATCGGAAAAGTTACTAGAAATTTCTATAGAAAACATTACTCGCAGATGACTCTAGAAAAAGTTACTAGAAAAATTACTAAAAAAAGTTACTAAAAAATTTACTAGAAAAAGTTACTAGGAAAGAGTTACTGAAAAAGTCACTAGAAAAAATCCGAAGAAATATAATAAAGTTTTGTAGAAAGATAGCCTTAAAAAATTCTTAGTAAAATCCCTAGAAAATTACTAAAATTCTCTAGTTCCTTCTTCAAACATGTTCAATATATTTTCAGTCTAGGGACTTTTTTATAAACTTTCTAAAGATTTTTTAGGAAAAAATTAACATCTATTTTACGTTAGAAAAAAATGTCTAACATTAGTTTTCAAAGTGAAAATGTCATTCACTTTACATTGTCAGAGAGAAGAACTGAAACTGGAAAATGCCCTTCCCCTCTTGCCCCTTACAATGAAACACTGATCAGGGAACGGGGTGAGGGAGATAGAAAACGACATTCCTCAAATAGCGTTTCCGCAACGATGCATCGCATTTTTCTCGTCAAATGTCATACTGTGTGAAAATAACGCGATTTTTTGACCATTTTTAGTTACTTTTATTGTTACTATTTCTAGTAAAATTTTATAGTAAATTTTTTAGTAACTTTTTTAATAACATTTTAGTACTTTTTTTGAATAACTTTTTCTAGGGACTTTGTTCAAAACTTTTTGTATAGTCACTTTTTTTCTAGTAAGCTTTTTAGTAACTTTTTTAGGAACTTTTCTAGGAACTTTTTAATAACTTTTTCTAAGGATTTTTTAGGGACTTTTCTAGGAATTTTTCCTAGTAACTTTTCATAATAATTTAATTACACAACAAATTGCATTAAATTCAGCATTTTTTATATTTTTATTATAATTCGATTTAATCGAGCATCCCCAACAGACGGCAAAATGGACAATACGAGACGCGATAGTCGTTCGCGTGGCATATCACGCGTAATCCGAGTACCCCTTAAACGGCGCGACATGTATTTACTGGCACCTGCGTAACAACTGATACAGACAGGTTGCGGCGTTACATTTTCTCTCTTTCTCGTCAGTCAATCCAATCGTACTAAACTTTGTCGACATCGGCAAAGTCTAGCACAAATAAAAAAGGGAGAGAACATGGGGAAGGGGAAAAATGCGCATCGCTAAAATGCATTCATCATAACGTCAACAATGACACATTCATATGTAAATGCTGCCGATAACGATCGGATTTAAGCACAGAACACAAAAACAATGTATCACGTGACTTTATATGTATGAATATAATCTGCAAAGCAATTATTTCTAAACATTTCTTTTAGTCACATTTCTCTAATATCTTTACGTAGTTGCTTTCTTTAATGCCATTATCTATTAACATTTTTAAAGATTTTTTCTAGTAACTGTATTTAGTGATATTATCTATTAACTTTGTATAATAACTATATCTAGTGACTTTATCTAGTAACTTCATGTACTAACTTTATCTAGTAACTTTATCTACTAACTTTCTCTAATAACATTATCTAGTAACTTTGCCTAGTAATTTTATGTAGTAACTTTCTCTATTGAGATTATCTAGTAACTTTGTCTAGTAACTTTCTCTAATGACATTATCTAGTAACTTCCTCTAGTAACTTTGTCTAGTAACGTTATCTAATGAGATTATCTAGTAACTTTATCTAGTAACTTTATCAAGTAACTTGGTCTAGGAACTTTATCTAATAACTTTATCTAGTAACTTCATGTAGTAACTTTATCTATTAACTTTGTCTAGTAACTTTATTTAGTAACTTTCTCTAATAACATTATATAGTAACTTTGTCTAGTAACTTTTGTCTAGTAACTTTATCTAATAATATTATCTAATAACTTTTTTAAGTAACCTTTTATAACATTTTTTTTCAACATAAAAATTGTTAAACATTCAAGTCTCTTTAAACAATAACACATTTGTTGTACACAATAAAAATGTAGTTCACGGCTGAACGATAATTTGTGGGCGACTGTTGCAGTGTTAATTTGCATATTAACGCGTACGCGCAATCAAATGCAATTCACCAGTCACAGTAGTTAAATTTTTTTGTTATAAATAAAAAAATGGTAAACATTAATGAAACTCAAACGACGACATAATGTTAATGTTTTCGCAAAAGGTAGTACTGTAAATAATTCGAAGCCTTCAAAACTCGTTCGAACTTAATGAAAAGTCGTGTGCTCGACAATTGATCGCAGTTTCCACGACAATTTGTCACGTTGTTGCCATACGTTGTTGCACTAATTCGATCCCATTATGTCATTATTATAAACATTTCGGATGACTTTTTTCTTAACTTAGACTTTATTTGAAGAAATGCATTTTCTATAAAAAGTTACTAGATAATGTCACTAGAAAAAGTTAGTAGAAAAAGTTACTATAATAAGTTACTAGAAAAGTTACTAGAAAAAGTTACTATAATAAGTTATTAGAAAAGTTACTAGAAAAAGTTATTAGAAAAAAGTTACGGGAAAGAAGTTACTATGGAAAAAAGTTATTAGAACAAACTTGAAAACATCTAGTAACTACATATTGTTACTAAATACAATTACTCGAAAAAATTACTAGAAAATTTTACCAAAATATCTTATTAGAAAAAGTAACTAGATATAATTTGAGTTAATAGAAAAAGTTACTAGATAAAAAAAATAATTCCCAGAAATAATTCACTAGATCATATTGCTGGATAACATTCCCTAGAAAAATGGTGAAATGAAAAATGCGAATGATTAAAAGAAAATCAAAACTTTCGCAATGACACAACATATTGAAAGAATCTTGAGCATTCTGCGTGATCGTCACGAAACGGACTTGTCGTTTGGCCATTTGTAGACAAGGTCGTCGTTACGGTACTCGTACACTCGATACGCTTACGGCAACCGTGTCTCATAAACTGTATATTGTCGAAGTGCGTATGCAACGTGCAAGCACTTCTTCATGACATTCATTTTATGTTGTCGTTAATTATTTTTCATTCTGAATTACTTCCGAAATTTTAGGAAAAAGAATTTTTGGCGTATCTTTTTTAACAAACTACTTTTAATAAGATAATTTTCTGAGATGTTTGACTTTTTTTTGCGATTTTCTTGTAATAATTTTTTTGACATTTTTTCTTATAATTTTCCGTAGTAACTTTTTTCTAGTAACTTTTTTAGTAACTTTTTCTAGCAACTTTTTTCTAGTAACTTTTTCTAGCAACTTTTTTAGTAACTTTTTCTAACAACTTTTTTCTAGTAACTTTTTTAGTAACTTTTTCTAGCAACTTTTTTAGTAACTTTTTAGTAACTTTTTTCTAGTGTCTTCCGATAGTAATTTTGTCTAGTAATTTTTTCTACTAACTTTGTCTAATACAATTTTTCAAGAAACTTTTTCAAGTAACTTTTTCTTTTCCTTGTTATTTTCATTTTTTGCCTTGATTAAAGCTTGCAGAAAGTGTGTTCTTATAACGGATTCATAACGCCGAATTAACGTCATTTTAAACCTCCCCCAAGACTTGTGATTATGTAAAGCAGTCGGTTAGAAATAGTGTTTTCAAGTATTATTTGCCAGCCTGATTCCAGGGGAGATTTTCTCTTCTTTTATGTTCTTTTTTTTAACGAAATCATATACCTTGTAGTCTGCCTCTTTGATCTTTTTATGTGTATAATCGCTTTTTTCGCTGATTCAAGAGGTACGTATATATAATATATAAATCGCTATTGATGACTAACTTCGCGTCTGTTGTATGATTCATCAAAATTAGACATGATAGTTAGAATATTAGAATATTAGTTATGTATATATATACACATGAATCTCTAAAAAATAACTAGAAACTTCACTTAAAAAGTTACTAGAAATACACTAGAAAACAGTCATTAAAAAAGTTGCCAGAAAGTTACTAGAAAAAGAACCAACAAAATATGTACAAATTGTGTTTTCAAGATAAAACGATATTTCAATTTGCAACAATTACAAGCATTTATGTCGTCTGTTCTTTGAACAGCTGCTCATTCGTATATGTACATCTCGTTATCGCAAAGCATAGCACCTTGAATGATCGCAAAACACACACACTTGATATGCATATGATATGAGATGTGCGGTTGGAAGTTTGTCATTACGTGTACGGCATATGAACTGATTTTTGTTATAAATCAGAGGATCAAAACGCAGAATCTTTCTAGTAACTTTTTTCCGCAAATATTTTTTTATTTTTTCTAGTAACTTTTTTCTAATAAATTTATTTAGTAATTCTGTCTAGTAACTTCGTCTAGGGAGTTTTTTAGTAACTTTTTCTACTAACATAATCTAGTAATTTTTTTTGCTTTTTCTAGTAACTTTTCTAGTAATTTTATCTAGTAACTTTTTCTAGGGAATTTTAATAATAATTTTTTCTACTAAAATATTCCAGTAATTTTTTTATTAATTTTTTCTAGTAATTTCTTCTATTAAATGTTTCTAGTGACATTTCAAATAAAAATATCTAAAAATTTTTTGGTAAGTTTTTTAAGGACTTTTCTAATTAATTCCATTGAAAACAATTATGAAAATATGTGTATAAAGGTTTATAATACAAAAAATAAAAATTAATAATGATTTAAAAAATGTTATTCAATTAATATGATAAACTAAAATATCTGACGAATTTTGCGTGCCAGCAGAGTGCAAACGTGATAACGTGTGTGACAGTCTTATCGACGACTATTTATCAAATATAAATATAGCATCGAATTTCCGAGAAATATCATTTGCAATTAATTGTCCATGCAATGTTGGTGTGCATGCAATGTGAATACAATCTTTATTTCATCGAATTTTTTTATTAAAAATTGAATTATATTTTAGAATAAAAAGATACATAAAAAATCCCTAGAAAAATCTCTACAAAAGTTAATGCAAAAATACCCTATCAAAATTCTTATAAAAAATCCTTATACAAATTCCCTATAAAAATTCACTATACAAATTCCCTATACAAATTCCCTATACAAATTCCCCAATAAATTCTTAGAAATCATTTGAAAAGTCCCTGGAAAATTACTAAAAAAAGTTACTAAACAAATCTTTAAGAAAAACTAAAAAAAATCGTAAAAAATTGTTTTAAATTATCTAGACAATTTTTCTTTTTTTTTTTTTTTTTTATTTTTGAAAATTATTTTTAGTTTAAAACAACAAACCTAATGAACTGCGAATATTGACGAAAGTCTTTCGGAAGTAATTACTTGATGCTAATTAGCTACGGAGGTAATCGACCGTGGCGTTATTAGTTGAGGTCTTGTCTACACATCTGATCAAAGTCGCTCGATAACTCATTATTTCGCGTCTCAAAGTCACTCATCTAAAATTGTCTTAAATAATTTGCGAACGCATTTTAAAAATTCGTCTATAAAATCTTTAGTTTAATTTATTTATAAACTTGAGGTTACTTTGGTAAGTTTGAGGTTACCTCATTTTATCACTTGAATAAAAAAAAAGACATGTGTTTTTAAAACAATTTTTTAAATAATTACAATCATCCATTTTCATATAAAATGAAAAACATGTTCTGTCTTTGTCTAATAAGTGTATTAAAAAAGGATGCAAAAAACTTATTTTCATGAAAAATATCACATTTTGCACAAATGAAAAAGATGAAGAATGTTAAATGATTGTAAATCATCGTCTGACTAATTCTTTTTTATTTTTTCGTTAAGAAACGACAAACGTTAAAGTCACGTAAGTTGCTAAAACGCTTCTTGGAAAAAAGTCAGTTATTTGTCTAATTCTAATGTGTTTTTTCTTAACAAGTCGCAAGATTTTCTTCTTCGTCACGTAAGTATAATGAATTTAGAATGTAAATATTAAAAACTCTTCACGTTTTTTTGTGTGTTAATTTTGTAATTTATTTTCAATTTTTTCAATATTTCAATATTTCAATACCAATTTAAGAAAATAAAAAAATTGAGTAACCTAAAATAACCTTAAAAATCTAAAATGGGTTAAAATAACGTAAACCTATCTAAAACAACATAAAATGGTTCAAATAACCTTGAAAACCTAAAATGACCTAAAATAACCTAAAACAACATAAAATGGTTAAACATAACCTTAAAAACCTAAAATGACCTACAATAACCTAAAACATCATAAAATGGTTAAACATAACCTTTAAAACCGAAAATGACCTAAAATAACCTAAAATAACATAAAATGGTTCAAATAATTTTGAAAACCTAAAATGGACCTACAATAACGTAAATTAACCTAAAACAACATAAAATGGTGTAAAATAACCTTAAAATGATCTAAAATAATGTAAATTAACCTAAAACAACATAAAATGGTTAAAAATAACCTAAAATAATCGAAGATCAACCTTCATTAAATTCAACCGTTAATGACTCGACACAAAACGAAACTCGCAAGACGTCATTATTCATTCATTTAAGCGTTAATTAATCAATTCTCAGTGAATTTTTTTTTAAGGTCACAAAGGTTACAACGAGACAAGCACGTTACTGTTACGATAAACGTGACATTCTTTTGATGCGGAATTGGCCACAAATGATGACACTGTATATACGCACATGCCGTTACGCGACTTGAAATATAAACGACGTGACGATAACTATAACCTATTTTACGGCGCGCATCACAAATGAACAAACACACGCTTTCGGTTTCGTTATCAGAATTTTAATAACAACGCGCCACTTAATTTGATACGAAATGTCCATTGGCGCTATTTTTCTTATTTTAACCTAAAATGTTTCAATTATAACCTGAAATTTTAATTTTTTATTTGAACCTAAAAATTTATTTTAACCTCAATTTTTTCAATTTTAACCTAAAATTTTAAATTAACCTAAATTTTGTATTTAACCTAAAATTTAATTTTAACCTAAAAATGTATTGTAACCTAAAATTGTCAATTAACCTCAATTTTTTATTTAACCAAAATTTTGAATTAATAATTCTATGTAAAATTTAATTTTAACCTAAAAATTTATTACAACCTAATTATGTTTTAATTTTAACCTAAAAATTTATTACAACCTAATTATGTTTTAATTTTAACCAATTTTTTTGTATTTTAATCTAAAATTTTAAATTAACATAAATTTGTTTTTTAACCTAAAATTTAGTGTAATAATTCAATCTGAAATTTAATATTAACCTAAAAATGTATCATACTCAATTAAAAAAGTTTTTTTTTCAAGATTTTGTAATATATCGGTCGCTTGGAATGTCGCCAGCTGGCGCATTTTTCACTTCCGTATAAGCCGAGGAAGCTGACTGCGCGGAATAAATTTTCTGCACTTCCCGCGAAATCGTTTTTATTATATTTATGATGAGATAAGTGCAAGTTGTTCAATCATACTGGCAGTCATTGTGCCATTATCGCTATTATTTCCATCGGATTTATGAATAATGCATGTGTATTTTTATATTGGATAACTTCAGAGTATTGATTTTTAATTAAAATATAGCAAACTGGCTAACTTCATATTGGTCCTTTTAGGATATTTAATTATTGCAGCTATTTTCATGAACAATAGTTGACTAAATTAACTGCGAAGTTTGTTTAAAGCTTTAAACTTAAGAGATATGATGAATCACTGTCGCTAACTTCATGTCTAATGAACGGTGACTAACTTCATGTCAATCAATCAAAAGTTTTATTTGTAAGTTAATTAGTCAGAGCTAACTTCACTTCTGCGAAAGCTGCTAACTTCATGTCTAATAATTAATAGCAGTCAAAATGCAGCTAACTTCAGGTTATTTTTTCAATTTTACTCTCAATGGTTATTCATCACAGCCAAATTCATTTTCTTCAACTACACGTCGTAGCTAACTTCATAGAGAACATGCAATATTGCAACTAATTACATTAGCTACAGTTGATCATCGCAGCTAACTTCAGTATGGAAATTCTTAAAAACAGACAACTTCAGGATATGTTTTCCTTGCATCTAACTTCATGATTATGAATAATGTTTGCAGCTAACTTCATAGTGAAGATTCAGACATTATTTGATTCTTTTTAATTGTTATTTAAAATAAAAAAAAATTTTTTTTTGAAACAATTAGTGTTTTATTAAATTTAATAGACTTGAAGTATGCTATATAAAAATGAACAAAAGTGCTAAAAGCATCTTTAATATATATAAACCTCCATTTGAAATGCCACTTGAATTCAATTAAACCCATCGGTTTTTCGATTAAACAGCATTTGGCTTTTAACTCCAGTGATTAACACCAATAGCTAAAACCACTTTTCTAATTCAACGCAATCGATCGCGTTGAAATTTCTCGCCAATACAACTCTACGATTAAACAAAAAATACAAACCTAAATATGTATATAAATATTTTGTTTACTTTTTAAAAATAAAAAATCATTTTTGACAAAAATACAAAATTTTCTTTTTTAATTAAAAAAATTAAAAAATTCTACATCTGTTTACATTTGTCTATTTTGGGTAATTTTTTGGGGAATTTTTTTCAGGGGAATTTCAATTACGGAATTTTTCCTGGGGATTTTCACAAAAAATGTTTTTACATTTGTTCTAGAAAATGTTGTCTAGAGAATTTTTCTTAGGGAATTTTTCCTAGAAAATTTTTGCTAGGGAATTTTTTCTAGGAATTTTTTTTCAAAATATACATTTACATAAAAAGTAATATAAAAAAATGTAAATAATGAATTTTTGGACGATATGGTTTGGTTTCCGTTGAAAATGAGGGATTCGCTGGTACATAAGACGAGAGCGCGTGTTTTGTCCGCGTACTATAATTAGCGTTGCTGCGTCTCGTGCGTGGGTTCGTTCGCGCTTACTAGCATGCTATAACGCATTTGAACCGTTACTCTCATCCATATGGCGCCTACGTCATAGATCGTTCAATTACCGACTTTCTCAATATAACAATCATTCTAACAAAAAGTCCAATTTTTTGCTATTTCAATAGAAAATTGTCTAAGAAACATTTCTTAGCCCTAACCAAATGTCCTTAGTCAAAATTTCCCATTCAAAATTCACCGAAAAAAAATCCCTAGCTAAAATATTCTAATTAGAAGTTCCTGGTGAAAATTCCCTAAACTATGTACTCTAAAAATCTCTAAGAAAAAGGTTTCGAAAAAATTCCCTAGACAAATTTATCCATAAAAAGTCCATAGAAACAGTCGCAAGAAAAATCCCTAGAAAAGCTACCTATAGAAAATGTCCTTAAAACCCTAGAAAAAGTTCCCTATAAAATATTCCCTAGAAAATCCCCTAAAAATGCCTATAAAAATCCCTAGAAAAATGTCTAGAAAAACTCCCTAGACAAAATCCGTAGAAAAATGTCTGGAAAATTTTCCCTAGAAAAATTCCCTAGAACAACCTCAGAAAAATTCCCGAGAAAAGTACATTGAACAAAGATAACCTCGATGTCATTGGTCATTGATTGTAAGCAACGAAGCGATTGACGCGGGTTTCTTAATTTTTTTTGTCTTTTTATATGTCGTGTATGAATAAAACACGAGCAATCGAGAGGCCGACGACGACGACGACGGCCGCGGCGGCGGAGGAGGCCGAACTGGCAGAGAAAGTTCGCCTTATATAGATGAGTCTTTTGCTGTGAAACATTGAAGAGACGCCGAGTCGCCGTCGATCGCTTATTCGGCTTTTCTCTTTTCAATAAATAAATATAGCTAATTTTTATATAACCTTTGTCTTTTATTTTAAATAAAATAAATAAAGAAAACGAAATGTTTGTTTGTTATATTTTTTATATTTTTTTGCTTGCAATCTATATATTATATATGTATGTATATATATATGTATATATATTGCATTGCATTCCAGCATCCCTTCGAAAAATGTTGTCCTCTTCCTCGAACATTTTTCGTCTTTATTCATCGACTTGAAAATATGTTAATGGCCCGCACGATTACGTCACCTGATGAATCCGATTTAAAAAACCCATAAACCCACACGACGATGCATATCGGCATCTTTTCAGACAAAAAGTATCTTCCCGCGCATGCGCAGTACCTTGTTTTTTTATTCTTCTTTATTCGATTTTATTTTATTTTTGCTTTATTTAATTTGTTTATTTATTTCTCAACATTTCTTATGTAGTAAATAATAATAAAAGCTGTAATACAAAGAAAAAAAAATGAATGTCGAATATTAATGTCAATTGTCAAATGTCAATTGTCATTGTTGGCGTTCGAAGCGTTAAAACAATGCAAGCAACGTGCCAGCACAAATCAACGCCAAGATTTATAATATGAGTTATGGGATGTTGCTACTTATTTCATCATACAAATCATTTTTCGTTTTAGTCGGCTATTAAAGAAATCAATTGTTGAATAAAAAACAATTAAACAAATTGTTTAACAATATTGTTAACTAATATTGTTACAAAATATGATTTAATTATTCACTTTTATTTATTTTGACAAATATGTAAATGTTTTTCTTTTTCTTTATTTTGTTTCGTTTGGCCTTTGTTTGACCTTCATGTTTTGGATCGTAAATATTATGATTTTATTGTGTTAAAATGATCATATTTTACATGACAAAAAAAGATATGGTAATAATAATAACAATCATAATAAAAAATAATACAATAATAATAATACATTTGATGTATGAATTATGAATTACGATTCATAAAAAGAAAAAGAAGAAGAAATTGAGTCATTTGCTCGTTGACGTTACTATTATCCAATATATCACGTGGCTCGTTAAAGTATGCTGAATCAAAATGTATTTGTGACAATTGCATTGTTGAGCACAAAAAATATCTTACACAGCTTACATTTATTATTATTTTTTTTATACATTTAATCATTTGAAATTCAACAGTTAAACTCAAAGAAATCATTCGAAGGGTAAAAGTAATTAATAAAATCAAAATATTACCAAAAGCAATTTTAAAAAATAATAATTACAAAAAATTTAAAAGATTAAAATCAAAACATGAAAATTCGAAAATATTATATTTAACAAAACAACATTTCTTGTCTTTAACGTCTGCGCAGTATATTTTCAATGAAAAATCTTTATTTATTGATATAAATGAATTATTCTTTTGATATATAATAAATTATATAAATTATAAATTAAACTTCAAAAATTGGAAGATTTGATTAAAATTTTTTATGAAAAGTGATTGCGAAGGTTTGAAGGTGTATAGTTTGAGTCAGAGTTTGGCTTTGGTCGTAGGTTGGTTTTGCGTGGTCGTAGCCTGGCGTGTTTTAGATTTGTACAACTGCGCGCGAAAGGACATCATAATTATAAATCATTTCAATATACATACATAAATACAAAGACATATACATATACATTTATATATACATATAAATATACATATACATATACATATACACATACATATACATATACATATACATATACATATACATATACATATACATATACATATACATATACATATACATATACATATACATATATACTTTTTTAAATACAAATGCAGAAGAAAAAAAATGAGATAAACATTACAATGAAATGACATAAAATGAAATTCCGCTACTGACGAAGATTGTTCATTCCAAGAAACTGACGTTGCAAACGAATTTCCTGCTATTTAATATATAGATATTTATACATATATATATAATACGCAACATAAAGCATCTTGGACACTTTTTTGTGACCTTCCGCGTATAATAAGTTCGTTCTTGTTTATATTTATGATGATATTGAATGTGAAGTTTTTCGATAATAGTACTTGAAAGTGACTGCAGCTGTACTAACATTCATTTAGCGGAAATTAAGCTACTTTTTGTATCTTTTTTTATTATTATTTTTCTGTGAAAAATTACATTCACTTCCTATGTTTCGGTTTGTACTAAAAGAATGAAAAATGTGTATAAATAAATAAATATAAACATATAAAAAATAAATATATATAAACATATATAAAAAATATATATATAAACATAAATAAAAGATAAATAATGTATACTCATAAATAAAATAAATAATATTTAAAAACGAAAAAAAAAACCGTCCACGCAAGCGCACAAATCTGAAAAACGACTATACCAGCAAAAAGAAGCGCCAAAAACACAAAAAAAGGACACACGATTAGTCGCGTGAATATGACCATAGGATTATTTTTATCGATGCGTCTGAAGGATGGCTGCGTCGTGGCTCTGCTCGAGTTGTATGTTTATTTTAGCTCGTCGGTGCGTAAGTTTTTGCCGCCGACACGCGACGGAGGACCACGTTTTGTGTTTTCGTCAAAAACATTTCAACAAAAAACGCACATGTATATATATATTTCGTATATATGTATGTATATGTATATGTATATGTATATGTATATGTATATGTTTAGGTTTATGTTTATGCTTATGTTTATGTACATGTATATTTATATTTATATGTATAATGTATATATATATGTATATGTACAAATAATTCAGCATAATTTCATTGTAACAAAGTTGTTACTCCAAACGATGATTCATCGGTTGCATTCTGAAATATATGTGCACAGCAACATAATTAACAGTTCAGCTTGAAATCCAAGATTAACTCGACGGAATAAAATTAATATGTCAGAAGCAATCAACAGTGTATATAATTTGCAATATTATTTATTATTAATTTATTAACTTATGTAACTTTTTTTTCTTCTTCTTCTTAATAATTACATTACACAGAGAAAATCAGTGAATAATGATTGCTAAGTAATAATTAGTTGTGTTTGTCTTTATCTGCGTAGCTTTGTCAAACAAACTGATAAAACATAATGAAAAATCGTTTTATTTTTATTATGTGTGTATTATGTGTGTACTAGTGAATAATTTTTGATATTTTCCACTAGAAATTCCCTAGAAAGTGGGATTACGACATTTTTGAGTGGAATTTTAAAAAGTAAATAAAATTCCCTGACAGTTAGTAGTAAGTAAAAATCCTTAAAAAGTCCCTAGAAAGTCCATAAAATTTCCCTAGAAATTTCCTGAAAATGCCTTCGAAATTCTCTAAAAAATGAAACAACTAAAACGAGAAAATAAAACATTCATCGCTTTATAATTTAAAAACATAAAACTATCCTTATTTAACCTCAAAAATCTCGTGCAACTAAACAAGGACGCACATATCTACTTCAAAATCCAAAACTTGGACAAATTTTCTTTCTTAATAAGTGACAATGAATGTCATTAAGAAACCTCCAATCTATATTCTGCCACAACAATGACGAAACGCAATGAAAAAAACTGAGCGGAGCAAAAAAAAAGCAAAGTAGGCGGCATAACGAGGTTAAAAATGTGTCGCATACTGCGGCGGCGGCGCAACAAGTAGCAGCAGCAGCAGGATTTGAGGTATCGGCGTTGGAACGCGACCCCGAGATAGTGCAACTCGCGAGGCGATACAAGAAGGAGGGAAAAAACCTGGCCGCACTCGAAACTAGTTTTGCCATAACACACACACTATACGATGACCTGCATGAGAGACACAATCTTGGCATTAAATATGTGAACGTTTCAGTGCATTCCGCAAAATCAGCCAAGATTTTCTCTCTGCAATTTTCATCGCTACATGCAATTGGCTAAAACTAAGATTTAAAGACTAACTTCATGTAGTTCCATCCTTGCATGAAGTTAACTGCATTTAAATCTTAAGTTACTAACTTCATGTTGATTCATTCCTACATTAAGTTGGTTGTATTTAAATGTTAAGTTGCCAACTTCATTTTGCTTTATTTCTGCGTGAAATTGGCTACGATTAAGTCTGAAGTTGCACCTTCATGCACTTCTGCAAGAAGGCAGTTGCAGTTAAGAATTAAAAAGCCAACTTCACGCAGTTCCATAGCTCCATGAAGTTAGTTGCATTTAAGATTTAAGGGTCAACTTCACGCAGTTTATGAAGATAGCTGCAGTTAAGATTTAAGAGTCAACTTTATGCAGTCCATGAAGTTAGCTACTTAATATTTAATTAAGTTTCGAGCGCAGACAAAACTTTTTCCATTTAGTCTTCACTTTGGGAAAAGAAGTAAAAATATAAAAACGAAACAAACTGACTAACAATGTGAAGTTAGTCACTATACAGCGTTATGTTACTTCACAGCATATCACATTTTATTTTTCTCCGCGCAATCTTATCGAAATAAAAAGAGAAACATAAACTGCACGTGCATCATTTCCACCCAAGGTCGCGCCATACAATATCGTCCCTTTTGCCAAAGTGAACTCCTTTACAACATTTCTCAGCTCTTGTTTCATCTCTCTTCGTATTACATTAATGCATTACATTAAATTACAAATTTATTCCGAACATCTTATGTGAATCTAACTTCCGGTTATTGTTTTGAAATATTCTAAGGATATGTTTAAGCCAACGTGTTATACTTCTGCGGTATTTTTCTTCGGCAATTTATATGGTAATTTTTATATGCGTTTTCTGCCAAAGAAATAACGTTCTTAAAGTGTTCTTGAAATTCATTTAAAAGCATACCATATCATAAGTTATCAGAAACTAAGCAAACAGAAAATATAAGTTGAAAAGTTGAAAATGTGAAATTTCGCAAGTTTTGAAATTATGAAAAATTAAACATTTGACAAACTATTTACAACTTTGAACTTTAGACTAACATTATAACTTTGAACTTTTGCAAATTCTGCAAAAAACATTGAAAAAATTTAATAAACTGAATTTTTATTTTTTCAACATTTTACAATTGTAAACATTTGACCAATACAAAAACTAAGACCTGAAAATATAATAAAATTTTGAATATGTTTAGTTATAAAAACATTAGAAAATATTGCAGTTTTAAGAATCTGAAACAATTGAACGTTTTTTAAATATGAACATTTAAAAAATTCGATAATTTAAAAGTGTTGCAAAAAATGAAATTTTAACAAACTTTCGATAATTCTTCAAATTTTACAAATGTGCAACTTTAACACTATAAAAACTTAATTCGAACAATTTTTTCAAAATGTTTTACATTTTTTAATTATATTTTGTTTAGTTTCGGTAACTCATAGTACGCTGCCTTAAGTTCATGTTTACTTTTCTTGGTAAAAGAAACCGTGAAAACTTTGCAATTCAAAACATAAATACATTTGTTTTTTGTTTTTTTTTTTTTTTTTTTTATT
>JABFPJ010000326.1:0-46276 GCA_022817425.1 Gryon sp. ZL-2020 | reverse complement strand
TATAGACATCCGGTTAGTACATAGTAGGATATTTGGTTTTATGTCGTCAAGCGAAGTCTTCGTATCGATTTGCAAAAGCATTCTTCGTTGTGGCATGGGTCACGAATTTTTCCGCAAAACCACCCCTTGGTTCAGTCAGAAGCCTTGTAAGAAATTCGTGGAAATATCTTCGACTGCATGTGGATATCTTTCGGATTGTAGAAATGGTCTTCTTCCCTCAGGGGTTTCTCGCCGTAGCCGGATTAGGGGACGTGAAAAATAGACAAAAATGAATCGTACAACGGTAGAATGATGAGGCCGCAAGTCCCACATCTAATGTAAACTTTATAATAGATTTGATATAACTTTATTTCTTTGTACTTCTCTTTCTGTTAGTTGATCGTTAATAATTTCGAAGATCATTGTTCAAAGTAAAATTCAATTTATTTTGTAAGTGATATTTACTCATAAAAGTCTGTTTCTTAAGTAAATTTTATTAGATATAAATAAAAGCTATTAAGTAATTATTGTAGCAAAACTTAAATACATCAGTTAAGTTATGTACGTTCATAATGGTATTTGCACCGAGTACTTCATTACCCTAAAAGCTTCCCATAAAAAGTGTAATTTAAATTTCCATCGACTCCGGCTGGGACACTAAAATATCCTTCAAATTTGTAATAACGTCGTGCATTTTATTTGCTTTTTTATTTGTACTATTAGTACAAAATCTTAAACAAAATGATTATTACAAAATGTGAATAAACATCATGAAATATTTCTCTTAAAATGAGATATTGTCAGACATGTACTATAATTTAATAATAATTTTTTATATAATTTACTATCATTTCCCTTGCAAATTCTAATAATAATAATAACCATCAATTGAAATTCCAGTCAAAAGTAACTCTCTTTCTTTCATCGTAGTTGAGTCTAAGCAACTTGAGCAACGGGAAGTACTTCCAACATCTTAATTAGTGTTTTAAACAAACCAAACGTGACATATCTCTTTAATGTGAGATATGTTTCTAATATCTATACATTATAGTAAAAGTACTCTTCAATAATATGTCTCATATTAATAACTAATATATAATAAACTAAAAAATGCAAGATCTAAGAAACGTAATAAAAAGTGATGAACGAAATTGGCGAAAAAGATTGCGATAGTTTTTAGCAGTTAGTTGAATGCGCTGCTGGTGTAATCAAAAGTGAATCGAGGGTGGAAAGAGAGAGGGATGGCAGAAAGGTGGGTATAAGGGTGTTGGTTGCGAGTCGATAAACTACGGAGCAAACTGTGCGCGCGACTTCAACATGGTGGACGCTCGAATCCACTCGCTCTCGTCATCGCTTAAGGGACAAACTTATTAAGCTGCTTTTTGTTTGGTAAGATCGAAAAAAAGTAACAGAAAAAAAACAAACATTTTGCAACGTAATTTCGTGCATACGAGCGTCAGAAAAACAAAACTCTTTATGTGCAACTTAGAGTTCCTACGTCAGACGCGCACTTAATGGTGTTGTTCTTCGACACGACCTCGAGGCCATCGTCAAAAAAAGACTACGATATTTCATCTACGTCTTGAAACCTTTAACCGCTTAAATTCAACAGCTCATAAGCTAATCGAGCAATCGATGTTATACTTTCAGACGAACGAGCGCGATGCGGCTCAAAGACGCCGTGATTTCCGCACCTCCGCAATTCGGACTCAACAATAAGTAAGTGATAGATATCATTTTGCAGTTAACTCTTCGTTATGTATCATTTAAGTTATCAATTTTGTACTTTATTTTTATACGAGAGGTTTTTTTAAACTTGTGCTTATTTTAATCTTTTTTGCTTTCAATGCACTACTGCGCATTATATTTTAAAATAACTTTGATTAAAGGTTTTAATTTAGTATGTAAATTTACACTATCAGCAAGTTTATTGCGATTTGAATATTATAATACCTTTCACGAGAGAAATTATTCATTTATGCAAAAATTAAATTCTTATTTTGCAAAATTTTAAAATAGACATTTTTAATCCGCTGATTTTCATGTATATAAAAATTATATAAGTTTAGTGAAATTATAATGGTATTATTGATTAATTATGTTTTAATAACATTTATTTATGATTTGATGTAATTAATACAATTAGTGGATATAATTTGTTGACATCAAAGAATGTTTGGAGAAAAGTAATTACATTTCTCAGTCTTTCATTTAATTAATTCATCACAAATTATACTTCTTTAAATCCGGTTTGATTAAACGGCGAATAATTAAATAACACGATAACGAGCACTATCTAATTTAACGAACTTTTAAGTGATTTTTTTTTGTTTACAACAAATCTGCGATAGAAGAATCTTCTTTTTGTAATGCAATTTTTGTATAATCAGTCAAGAGATACGGTAGTATTTCCGGTCATGTACAAAACAACTTGTTTTTTGTCCCACATTTTAACATTCTTATATTAAACGAAAATTAAGTATTTTAAGACAGCAACACATTTTAAGACTACATTTTATGTTTATTTTGGAATTGAAACTTAATTGAAGTATGTTGAATTAAAATATGTTAAGTTTTTCTCTGGAATATGCACTTTATTTAAAATGAACGCAAAATAAAAATGTTGAAACGTCAAATATTTGCACAGCAAAACGACGCTATGTGAAAGAAAAATATTCTATAATGTGAACGAGGTTCTTGATTTAATAAACGATGATATTCTCCAGAGTAAAGTAAGCTCTGTGGTCGAGAAATTAAAATTCGATTATTCAATTTCTTCTCTATCCAACGACGATATAAAAGAAATTGTGTTTTTTAAAAATCTAATCACAAATTAAAGTACATTTAAAACGCAGTCACAAAATATTGTTGTTGACATTTTAATGTTTAAACATTACAAAAATTGCATTATTTGAATTTTTGCTATTTTATATGTTTTTAATGTAAACAACATTTGATTTACAGTCAACTACAAAGTAATTTCGAAGGAATCGAAAATCAAAACCATTCATCGGTGCTCGATCAGTCGAACACCGAGGACTTCCGAATAGCCGAAGAAACAACTACATGGTCTTCCGTAGCTACAACTCGGGATAATTCTAATAACGTAGAAGTTTGTCGCAATATCAATAACAATCTTTCTACTCCAAGAATTTATCATACCAGCTCGGCAGAGAGTCTCGTAGATTACGAAGGTTTGTGTGCATCTTACTTTAAAATTACTCATTTAAATTAATGTAAATTTAGCTTTAAAAATGTTGCCGAAAACTGATAGAAAATTATGCATTATTAAAAAGAAACATCAATATATTCAAAGACAATTTTTAAAAATACCATTCAAACAGAAAAGAAAACGAAAATGTTAGACTTGTTTCTTCTTCTATATTATTGTTCCATGTTCTGCTGCGTTATTTTTATTTTTATCCGCGTGTATATATATGTATTGCTTCCAAACTTCGGCCTCAAGTTTCTGATAAATGAATTCACGATGCTCCTTACTGCACGCTGTAGCTATCAATTTTTAAAGCAACTTTAAGAGATAGTTTTGTAGAAAAATATATACTCTTTTTCCTGCGCATTTTTCAAGGATTTATATGATATATTGAATTAGAAAAGGATTTTGCTCAATTCTGAGAGAACTATATATCATCAAAGTTGTTCGATGGAAGATAATTTAATGTTCTTTCAAAAGTTGCATTACTTTTTACTATGATATTCAGAAGAATGAAACCTTGTTTCTTTACCGCCTCCTTAAAAATTGTGTCTGCAAAGACTCCAACGCTGAGGAATCTAGTTCGTATCGTTTCTTACATCCGAGTGTTGATTAATGAACGCGTTGCGTAAGCGAGGTTTCCACGCACTCGGATAGTTTGTGGGCAGCTGAGCGTCGACATTCAGTTATTCGCACGACTTATTCGATTATTGACGTGTTTTGCAGGCTTCTTCGAGGACCCGTCGCAAGATCGCACGCCATCGGAAATATCCGACTGGTCCGAGGAAGGCAACCTGACTAACAGCTGTCGCGGTATCATTAATCCAAATTATCCAGGATTTCAACACCTGGGGCCAGCCCTGTTGTCGGACAACGACCTTACCGAGGACGAACACGAGTACGAGTGTCCTCATCAGGCCGACCCCAACGAGTTCAATAACAACGTTGAGACTCAACTCGTTGTTGAGAACGTCAATCACTTGGACGCTCAGAAAGCGCAACATAAATTCTTTTATGAGAAACCCAAATTCAGTATTCAGGTTTGTGATATTTAACATTATTATCTGTTATTTTATTGATTATAATGAATAGTTAACTGACAGAAACCAATCATTTTGAAAATGTTGAAAAAAACATTTTAACATCAATTAAACTCTTTTCACGAAATTAAACTAAATTAAAAATAAGATTTAGATTTTCAAGTTCATATTTAAAATCAACATCCAATTATATATTATATATTACACAGAAGCTTAACGAAGCATATATATGAAGTCGCTTAATAACGACGTGGCGTAAATGTCATTCTAATTTACATTCCTGTTACAGACGGTGTCAACCTTGTGCGAATCTCCAGTGCCGCCGACGGAGAAGTGTATAAATTACGTGAAGGGAGTCGAGGAGTCGCGCAACGACGAGCAATCTATTATTAAACCAACACATCTCGAGGATTCCGTTCCAGAGCAGACTCAAGTCCAGATTGAGAACTCACTCCAGGATACCAACGAGCTCTACGAACAATCTTGTCGCAAAGTACCCGTTGAGGTTGAAATTGTTGAGCTCAGTACCAGTGTTAAAGAAACATTGCAGTTCGCTGAAATTGAAGAGATTTGTGATTCCAGTAAAAATAGCGAAATAAGCGAGGTGAATAGTTGGTGAAAACATTACATAATTCAAAATATTGTATACTGTAATATATAAAAATGAAATTGTAGATTAAAATTTGTTGATATGAAATGTGTGCTAAATTTTATATTTAGTCTATCATATTTCGGTCAAGTGTTTGTAAATTTTTTATACGAGGAATACCCTCGCTTGAACCCAATCACTGAAAGAAGTAACGCGTCAGAGGAAATCAATAATGCAGTAGCCTAGACCATACGGAAGTGTCTCGATTTGAGGAACATCTAATAATACTTTCAGACCTACATAAAAGATAGTAATCTAAATCGTGACATAAGAAAGACTTTTCTTAAGCCACGGTCAATAAGTTTTGACATAATTTTATAAAAGTAAATTGAAAAGCACCAATAATGTGATTATAATTGTGATTTATTTTGTAGGGCGACGATATTCTCGTTGAGCAGATCGATTTGATTCGCGAGGCAAAGGATTTGCCTCGTTTAACTACCAAAATAGGTAATCAAAGTGGCGTAACTTTGACGAGTCAGGCGGAAGAAGAAAGTAACACGGACAGTGAAACGTCCGAAGAACAAACGCCATATAAAAAACTGGAGGAAATAGATCTTCTGTCCAGCATCGGTCGAGACATCGGCATTGATTTGGAAAAATACGTACAACCAGTGCCAGACGTTGTGGCAATGGAATCTGTGGCGATTCGCGAGTCCCGGGCACTTAATGGAAACAAGGAGTTGATTAAGGACAACTTTAATGATGATACAAATAAAATGATGGACTCGTTGGAAACTAATGCAATGGATATCAAGAAGAAAGAGAAGATGATTCGAAATCAAGCGAGAAGAAGAAACAAAAGGAGAGCTGACGTTGATAATGGTAGGGAAGATTGTTATTAAAGTTGAATAATTAAAGTGATAATGAAATAGTTAATTAAACAAGTATTTAAAAATTGTTCGTAAATATTTTCAGTAGGCTTTGATGTTTACAACATTGAGACAGCTATGCCGAAGATAGACCTTGATGCAATTGAATCTCATTTGAGAGCAGCTGCTCGTGAAGAAGAACGCAGAGTAAGTATTCCAAAAATATAATTTATGTATAAATGTTTCGTTATCGATTAAAAAAATAATATCAACTTTCGAATATGCTTTGAATCAAAATATATACCTCCGGTTTTATGTTTTTCAAAGATAAAGTGGAAAAATAATTCACATTCAATACGTCATACAATAATTTGTATGTATATTTAAAGGAAAATAAAAATGTCTATTCTTCACGAATATTTGCTACAGAATTTAGTGCAACGCCGTTACATTTGTACACTGTCGATTTCCAATGTTCTCAGCTGTCATCGACACAATTATCAACGGGTGTGTGTGTTTTACGAAGTATCTTTTGTTGGATATGTATGACTGAGTAGGCGGTAGTAGTCGACCTATATAATTCCGTCATTCTATGCTCCTATACTACGAAATATACACAGTGTCTTTAAAACTAGTATAAATTACAATAAAGTTTAAATTTCAAT
The DNA here is from genome assembly GCA_022817425.1 of Gryon sp. ZL-2020. Classification (NCBI taxonomy): domain Eukaryota; kingdom Metazoa; phylum Arthropoda; class Insecta; order Hymenoptera; family Scelionidae; genus Gryon; species Gryon sp. ZL-2020. The sequence continues at coordinate 39,920 of JABFPJ010000326.1, read as the reverse complement.
TAGTTTACATTTCACACACAATATTTATACATTGCACAATAAAATATTTGAGTAAACATAAACATAATATTTTATTACAATTTAAAAATTATTTATAGAAACAGAATCAGAATGTTTTTTTCGAATAATACCTCAATACCTGTATGAGAAATATTTTCTATTGAAAAAAAATTTTGTAGTCCAATTGAAAATAAGTGTTTAAAGTTAATAATAATAATACCGAGAATGACACATTGTGCATTTAATCTTGCAAGTTATGAATGAAACTCATATTAGTTTGATTTAAAAAGAAAAGTGGGAGCAAAATTGTGAGTACTACTTGAAATAGAATACATTTATTGACCGCCGTCCTATTATTAGGCTAGTATTGGATTCCAATTCATAGTTTAATTTTATCTTAAAATGCTTAAAGTGTACTCGGACTCATTTCCGACATATTTATCACTTTGGCAAAACATATAAGTAAGCCTTTATCGAGTTATGATGATAGGTAGACATATCACTTTTAAAAAAGATTTTTTTTATACATTTATCACTTGAGTAAGTTAAATAAATAACTTACTATATAAGCATATTTAAAAATGAACATTAATACTTGAATTATCTTGTTTCTAGTTAAACTTATTAAAAATCAATGTTTCGAACTTAAAAATGTCCTTAATTGCGCAATATATTGATTAATTAAAATGCATATTGCATGAAAAAATTAAATTATGATATATAAACATCCAAAACACACACATTTAACTTGAACTTTTGCGTTAGATAAGTTCATGCGTTAATTGAAAACACGACGTTGAATGCGCGCAGCGATAATTGAACTAATTATATTCTGAAAAGCGAGAACTGCGCTTCACGGGAAACATGGTACAAAATCAGCGTCGTTTGCGCGATAAACTCTGACATTCCAAGCGGTGCATCTCATGCGCGATGACGAACGCGTGTCACTTGCAATTGTACCGGCGTCACTTCAAAATCACGACAATAACAGAGTGTCCGCAAATTGACGTTTTGCCCCACGCGTGCGTTTACATGCTGTTCACCAAGTGCTCGTTGAAATTCGCGAAAGTAAAATGATTAGTACTACGTCAAACGTCAACGCGAAACTCGATGAGGTAATTTCGACATTATTTCGACGTAGTTTCACATGCGTTTTTATGATATTCTTTTTCAAGTTTATTGTTGTGATTCTTTGAAAGTTAATATTTAAACTCGATGTATTTTTAAATGTATTTTTTAAACACATTTTCTAACAGATTTTTTTAGTTTGATAAAAAACTAAATATAATGTTGTTAAAATTGTAAACTATTTTTTATAATGGAATTAGAATTTATTAATCCAAAAAAGACACTGTCAAAGAGCTTTGCATGATTGACCAACCGAAACATATAAAACATGCTGAAAAGTGATATGAGACTTATTGTCTTAAATGCACTGTGTAAAAATGATGTAAAGTTATTCCACTTTTAAACTTTATATATTATATTACATCACGCAGATTTTTTGTTTCATATAATTATACAAACTTTATAATTGAAAACTTATAACAAATATATAAATGTCATAGGAAAAAGAATGAATAAAATGACACAGTTGTAATTTTTCTGCATAGAATTAAAAATAATAACTCAACATACGAAAAGTACATTTTTCATATTTATTTTTGCATACCATATTGACGCTTCTTACGTAAAAGGTTACATCTCAATTTTTTTTTTACAAAAAGATTCATTTTTTATGTTTAAAAATAGAAAATGTATCTTAATTAGATACCTTTAATTAAATTTTCTGCATATAGTGCTAATTGATTCAATTTGTTGTTTATAAAGATAAGCAAATGTTGTTCGTATTTCGTCAAGTCCTTAAAGTAAAATTTGAGCCATCGGAATTCAAGCGAAATAGATTTATCTGAATTTAAGCCAAGATAAGAATGACAAATGGGATTTATTCGTCGATTTAACTCCGCGGTACCGCGCCTCTTCGGGTCGTAGAACTCAAAGCAAGCAAATGAAGTTTACATCTGTAGGTGTGTTTTCCGCACATTTCATTTCGCTTGACTCATATTGTTATATATTATTTAACATTATGCATTTTCGACTCTCTACTTCGATGACGTTTGATCTGAGTTTCTTTATACTTTCTTTATTTACATTTCTTATTAGTGCATTTTATTTAAAAATACTTTATTTAAATAACATTGAAAATAAATTATATAAATTCCAGAAATTTCAATTTATAGAATGAATTATTGCGATTATTTAATATATAACACAATTGTAATATATTTGGTAATCCGATTATAAAACCAAATTAATTTTTGTTAATAGATATGCCAAGTTTTAAGTTGAGTGATTGAAATTTTGGTGTTTCTTCACGTTTTTTGTCCTGTTGTTTCCGCGCATTTCAAATATTACAATAACAGAATTACATTACCGTGAATTGTGCGGACAACGAAATGAGCCAATCCGTGTGGCAAGATGCGTACCTACTCCTTAGATTCAGCTGTTGCAACACTTTCACTACGGTATCTACTAATGCAAGACAAGGCATTAGCAGTGAGTTACAGGTACCGGTGGCTCAGTTTTGCGGCTCTCGTCGGCCTGTTAGCTGCAAGTGGCTGTGTATATTTATAAAATACATAAATATACGTATCTTTGGAAACAAATCAATCCATGATTTTCTGCGATTAAATGTGACATTAAATAGTTTTTGTTTTATCATTGTGTGTCTGTGTGAAGATAGTTTTGTGAAGTGATGTCTATAAAATCAAATGAAAATAATTTCAATTCAGTATATCGGATTACTTTTTGTTGTTTGTATTGAATCCAAAATTACGATTGAAATGAAATAATTTAGACTTGTTTGGTTCTTTTCATTTTTCGAACTGATTTTATCCTATTAAAAAGTGATTATATAATTATAATTATAATATTATAATAATTATTATTAACATATTTCATGAGATGTTTTTCATGGAAATTCATATTATCAAACATTGATAATATTTAATTGTATTATAGAAATAAATTTAATTTCTCTTGCTTATACATTGAATTATTTTTCAAGGAATTATAATATTATAATATTAACTTGAATTATTAACATTAATCTTTAAAAGCTGAGATTAATTATTTAAGAACTTGTGAAATTGTTGTAACAATGCAGAATTAAAGTAAATAAAATCTGTTTCAATTTTAACCAAATAAATAAATATACTACATATTAAAATGCATATTTATTCCGAAATTAAAATTGTAATATAAACATAAATATTTATATACATTTTTTAAATTTAAATTGTTAAATTAAAAAAGGAAGAATTGACATTAAAATGGGAAGTAGTAGTAAATCACGCAGACACTATAAGAAGGATTCACGCTTTGTGACCGATCTTTACACATTGACTTATGACAAAGATTTCGATCTCGTAAGTGGCGCAAGACAATATTCAGTGTCTTTTGAATATCGTACGTTGACATCGACACGTTTTTCTCAAGTATCTTATTGTCTTTTAATATTTTTGCAAGAATAGCAATAGTAATTTGTAATTAGAAAAAATGTGATAGATAATGATTATTATTATTATTATTATTATTTTAATTACATACCTTATGTTTCAGCAGTAATATTACAGATAGACCTTATAATACAAAACCTGTAAAATATTAGGAGAAACTTAAAGCAAGACAATTAAAAAAATAATAATAAACACAAATTTTATTGAAAATGCAATTCACTTACTTGTTCCATTAATTGCTTTATTTTTCCGCAACATTTGGACGTAAATAATTAAGTATTATACATTTGGTTCTAGATTTCTAACTGATTTTCTTCTATTAAAATTATCTATAATAAAACATAAGAATCTGAAAAAAATAATAATTTACAAGATTAGAGCAATATTTCAATAATTGTAAAAATGAATTATATGTTTACGATAAATTCAAACTAGAAAGATATGTTATTTATGTTAGTTTTGAGTAAAAACCTAATTCATACTTTTACAATTAATTAAAAAGACCATTTTTAATTCTTATTTAACGTGTGTAAAACTGCACTTCAGCTAATAATTTATTGTATCATATCGTAAACAACTTTCACTCAGACCAAGTCCAATTTAGATGATTTTCGCAGAACAAAAGTTTTTGCTGACATTGCTATTACTGTACTTCCGTAATACGTCAGTTTTGCAACAGTAACATTTCGTTATCGCGATTGGTCACAGTCAAAGTGTGGCAAATTATCTGCGCATAATCGAATTATGCAGATAAATATGTCATTGAATGTTCATTTAATTTTCATCGAACTTCCTTGAATGAAAGGTGTTTTTGAAAGTCATTTTTTCTTAATTTTTCAATTGTAATGCAATTGCCTTCGTAGAAGAAAATAGAAAGTTCATACGACAGTTAACAATTTTATATTTTTCGATTGAGCGATATAAAAATTACATTGATAAATAAAAGAAAAAATGATAATGAAATTAAATTCAAAATGCATTGAAAACATTTGTATTTGCTAAGTAAATAATTTATTAAACTTATCAATATAGATCTATAATGTCGCGAAAATCGATTTTCGCGACATTAATTATTTATATTATGAGACAAAATAAAATACTAAGGACTTTTTTCATAATAGAAAATTATATATGATTATGAAATAAGACATTTGTCAAAATTAGTTTTGGTATTATGAAATACTGAGTAATGATTATATATTGTCTATGAGTTAAAATGAATTGCATAATATACGATTGAATAATTGGTCGAGACCAATTGTGAAAACGAAAAAAATCAATGAACAATGTGTCGATGGTAACGTTTCGGTATAGCAAAAAGAAAAAAAAAAATGCTGACTTAGTGAAACTATCGTATTAATCTTCAATATTAAGGAGAATGAGAGAGTTGCTGAAGTCGTGCAAGCAGTAATTTCGGGTCGAGAGCCCGCGGCTAAGAATCCACATAAGGAAGATCTACTTGCGCGTTTCGATAGATTGATTCGAGGCGAATTCGACGAGTTAGATGAACAGGTGCGGATATATCGTGTCACTGTTCTTTCTTCAGAAAACACACAAGCAAATATATGTCATTTTTATCAGAGGCAATTGTATCGTCTAAAAATTGGAATAATGATTATATTGATAATTTTAAGTTTTAAAATGATGGTAAATTACATTTTAAATATTTGTTATCCATTGTTTATAGCGTCGAAATGATCGCGAGGAAATACGGAGGCGCTTGGCGATGGGTCCGGACGCTGATGATGTTCGCAATGAACGCGGACGAAAACCCAGTCTTCAATCACGTCTTCAAAGTGGTTTGTAGTTATTTTTTATGTTTAATATAGATTATAAATATTTTTATTTTTCATATGTAAATTATGAGCTTTGATAATGATATTGAATATTAATTTTGTTTCGTTTAAATAATTTAATATACATATTTTCAGGGATGAACTTGCAAATATGTTTTATGAATGAAACTGCGTCGGACACTGAATCACCTGGTTGCGACAGTGACAGTTCTTCGACAGCGGTCCCTGCGTCAACAACTTTGAAACAACAACGACAAATGCCAGTAAGACCGCAAATCTTAAATTTACCACCGCTGAGGCTGGATTCAGCGTTCTCGACAGCTCCGGTGGATGAAGCAGACTTCTTTGCTAGACAAGCGCGTTTACAAACTGAGGCCAGGATGGCTTTGGTGCAGGCCAAAGAAATGGCACACATGCAAATGGAAGTTGAACGACAGAGGCTCAAACAAAGTCCAATTACGGAAATGGTGCGATCCAGTTTAGAAAAGGTCCGTGTTCAAGTTCAATAATCAAACGAAAATAATAAAAATAAAGTTAAATATTAAAAACTAGTACATTAGATTGACTATTAAAAACTCGTTTAACTTGTTTAACGAGCAATCATTTACCTGAGCAAAATAGAGAAAACTAAATGTGGTTCATAAATGTTCGTTTTTTACTCAATTATAATACAAACTAAATAAATCTATTTTAATTGATTGAATATTGCATAACACAATCTTGATGACTTGCAAATAATTGCAAGTTTAAATTAAACAAAAATTTTTTTTATGAAAAAGAATTACGTATTTGTATAACTATGTTTTAACACGGGACAGATCTTGCCATTGTATTTAAATGATTGTAATTACTTTGTATGATCTTAAACTGTACTTGAATTATTTACTGCAGTAAATAATTCAAGTACAGTGAATATATAACAGCCTTGTTTATCCCAATTTCCGTCAGTTTACCGTAATAAATACACACAATAATTAGTTTTCATATTAATTTTCCGCTTTAATGTTTCCCATTAGCACAATCTCACTCTATTATTTTGATATCAACGTCATATGAATACAATCACAATATCATTTGAAATTCCAACGACATTATAAATAGTCAATTTCCATAGTGACGTCTTTATTTTCTTCACAATTTACCTATTTTCTTCCATCAATTACATTTGCATAATTTCTTATTCCGTATAATTTATGGAATTTTTCTATTATCAGTAGATAAACTAATTTTATTACACTCATAAATAAGCAATTAAAAAGATATTAAAATGTACTATTTGTTATGTGTTACTTTAAATATGATATGAAAACAATGTGGACGTTAAAAAATGATTTTTCTTTTTGATAAAAAAATTGTTGAAATGATGCATTTCGATTTGTAGATTGGCGTGCAACTTGGCGAGGAAAGACGTAGGTTATCACGAGTACTTCTTACGGAACTGAATGTAGCGCAACTTCAGGTCTTGGCGAATGACCTTCACGCAAGAATAGCGATGTTGAATGAAGCGTTAGTGGAAGGTCTATTAAGAAGAGACGACTTACACATGGAGCAGGACTCAATGCTAGTCGATGTTGAAGATCTCACGCGGTATCTGTAAGTTTTGGGTTTTATATATTTCAAGATAAGACCAAAAAAATATTCCCAAAGCTTTATTTGATTTGAACAAACGTAAATTTCATCGTTTTTATTCCGTTCATTGTACTGCAAGCGACTCATTTTTATGACACGTTTTTTAGATCAAACATTTCAAATACTTTTTCTTATTCCGCTTAAGTGAAAGTTATCCTATAGTATATTTATTATATTTAATTTTTTCACTTTTACAATTAATTTTAAATGTGGCTTGTTTCATAATATGCTTTGAAAAGCTTATGTGTAGTTTTTCCCACTTTTTATTTCGTTTTTATCTTTGCATGATTTATAGAGTCAAATTTATCAATTATTTATGTTTATTAAACTTGTTATATTTTTCAGTAAACGAGTTTTCAATTATTTATCAGAATAATTCAAGTTTTTTAATTTTTGAAGTTATTACGTTGAATTTTTGTATTAAAAAACGTAAAAGTTATTTAGGAATATTTGTTATATTGATTTTTCGAAATTATTCACAGTAGTTTATGCTTTGATTATTGCACTTAATTTACCATTGCTACGCACTCTCTTCCTGTCTCTCAGCAATAAGTTAGGCAGTGTGTGAGGTGTGCTGTTTGTTTGCGCAGTGGCGCCAAGCAGGAATCTTTGAAAAAGAGACAGCAATTACAACTACAGCAGCAGCAACAACAACAACAGCAACAACAACTACAGCAACAACAACAACAATCTAGTACAAGTTGCCGTGGACGACAGCAACAACCTCCGAAGATCAATTCGAAGCCGAAGTTTATCAACAGGACATTCGTGGGTCTTGTGCTGAAATAACTTAACAAGCGTGTACTTAAGTGTACAAATCCAATCGCAATTTGTCATTTTAAATTCCTTAAACGAAAAAACAAATATTTGAAAAGTTCTGATTTTCGATTTCCTACGAAAATTTTAACATTTCTTGATTCCTTTAACAATGAAAAATGAAAATAAAGATTTAATATCTTCATTTTTCTTTGACGTTGATCAATAAACTCTATATATACAAAACAAATACAAGAAGATTTATCAAGTGAAATTCATAGTCATTATCTCTGGTTAAGACAAAAAATTAATTTGATTGTTATTTAAAAAAATAACTAAGTACTTAACACAATTTGTTTGATTTATTGGGTGTAAAATTCTTATCTTTAAATTATGTAAAATTACGAATAATACAGTTGAAAGTTAATATGTATTTAACATAACATTTACATTTACTTGATAAATCGACTTTCATATGACAACAATAAACAAGTAGAACCACTTTATAAGAAAAATTATTGGCGCAGAATTGCGTTTTTTCCACAAAAATATCGCTTCGTCATTAAAAAAAGGCAAGTAGGTATTTTTCAAAGTTCGCAAATGTTTGAAAGTGAACAAATCGCATGCAACAATTTTGACTCGAGTACGTTAATACGATTGTCCCGATGATATCTGTTCGTGTGTATTTATAATTACACAATATATACGAACGTTGTGTGATTATAGGTACGATAATACAATTCGTTGCAACTTTGATTATTGTAATTTTTCGAGTTAATAAAAAACATCTCTCGTTAATGAATAATCAGGCTGTAGGAACCCAAGAAAGCGAATCCTTTCGCTTCAACACTTCTTCTTCATGTGCGTGAAACTCCGTTTTAGAATCAAAACGAACGCTAAAGAAAAGACGCGAATCTTACAATCTATAACAGAAACACGCAATACACTTAAACGAACACACAAAGATATACAGAATCGAAATATATATACGCAGTGACACATAATAATTCAAACAGAATTCAAACATTCGATTGATGACAATTTAATCTTAGAATTAACGCAAACTTCATCATCCAATACTTTAGTGTCCTTTTATTTATTAGCGTCCTACATATGTATATCATTTTTTATCAATAAAATGTTCTAAAATAAAATGACATTTTTTAATTTAAAACTTTATATATAACCAACTTACTGAAAAATATTTGTATTTTATTTCCATATTTCATTTGTATAAATAATTTCATTATTTCATTTGTCATGGATTTTGTGAGTATAAAAAAGTTATCATTTAATTTATGGGTTTTTATATTAAATGAATACAAATCGTAAGTATTTTGTAGACACTTTTTTATGTTTATATAATTTATTTGATTTATTGAGTAAAAAAAAAATAATTTAGATTATGATTTTCAATTAAAGTTTACATATTAATATAATATTTAATACTATGAAGTACAATTAGATGTAAATTATAATACAATTTATCATATATGATAAATTCATTACTTTTAATATTATATTAAAGTAATAATAAATTACGATTTAAGTGAATTTCCAAGTACAGAAGATTGAAATGACTAATAGGGCCACAGCCAGACTGAAACTAAAATACATTTCCATATTTTAATTATAAATTAAAAATCCTTAGAATTAATTATTTATTATCATTGAAAGGATTTGGTATAAATTGCATTTTTTGATTTAAAATAATATGTAATCTTACCTGTTAGCACCACACGTAATGTATTTAATGCTTGCTACATTTGTTTTATTTAAATTTACAGATACACAGTATTCATTGCTTTTTAAGATACGTTTTTTTCCTTTCTGCTTCACAGTTAATTGACTACTTGATGCATCAAAGTATCCATCATCTATGATTTTAGTATGATTTTTTTTACATTTCAAACTGGTAAGTTGTGGATTTTCTGGATCTACAACAAATATTGATTTTGTTAAAATAATTTTTTTGAAAACATAACAGAAATGTATGTTTAAATAATGAAATAAACATTTTTACCTTGTATTTTTAACAAACTGTCTGTAATATTTAATTTGTCCGTGTAATAAGCCTTCACAGTAAGTACCAATTGTGCACCTTTTGTGTCTTCTTTATTTGAATAACATTTTGGAATCATAGTTGAATAAACATGTCTACACATCAGAATTGTGTAATTTTTGTTTGTAGCATCAGTGTCCATACAATATTGAACATTTTTAGGATTTAATTTAACTTTGTATTGAGTAGTAGATGAATTAAACTGTAAAATTAAAGATTAATTTTCCGGTAAAATTCTAATAATACAAAGAATGAAATATGCTATTAAAAAAATGTTTTATTTGAAAGAATATTTCAAAAAGAGTTGGCTTGGTGAAATCCAAAGAAAATGTTTTATTTATTCAATAATAAATAATTAAATAAAATTATTATATTAATTATCTTAATAAAAATGTCTGTATACTTACATACAAAAAACTGCTGTTAAAATCGGCGTTGTGCCTATTAATATTATATTTGGCCAAAAATGAAGAATTAATACATTTTGGAATAACAGCATTGGTATTATTATAATACTTTGTGAATATTGTCGAAATGAACTTATTTTGGTCTTTTCGACTTTCGCATTGTCCTTTTTTTACATTGTAGTATTCTGAAGGTTTACAGCATTTGCTGATTCCCCATCCCTCGGACTTGGAAAGGGTATTATTTCCATTTCCAGACTTCGAAATGGTAATTGGCACAAAAAGTACAAGTCCGCTTTTTTGATCAAAAACAAATTCTTTACAAAGCAGTCCTTCCTTATTGTAATCAAATGTGCTGTTTCCAAATATACTTCGAGCAAGTTTAGCGGTTATATTTAAGGAATCTTTTGAATATTCGATCGTACTTGGCAAAACTGCCGATGTGCAAGAAAGTGTGCCATTTTTAAAACGTATTAAACCACCAGAATTACAGCAAAAATTTGTACAATTCACTACAGTCACAATCGCACACAATATCGCAAGTTTATACATTTTTGTAATTACGTGTAGACTGTTACCGTTTTATATTGTCTTATCGACTATTTTAGAATGTGACTTATACTGACTGTTACTGTTGAAACAACTGATATAAATTTCGTTTATAATCTAAAATTTTCGACAGATTAAACAGATATATAACCTCATTAATTTCTTATATTTCATTGATGTCATTAGTTATCAATTTACTTAATGATATGAAGGTTTCGATTAACATTACGATTATCTTTTCATAATAATCAACATGACGTCTTTTGTACAAATTTTGTTAAATTAGGTAATATTTTAGGTAACGAATAATACAATAATAATTAATCGCTTTTCTTTCTTCAGAAAAAATATTGAACATTGATATTTTCAAAATCATAGGATAAATTTTTAACAATATTGAAATAAATAGTGCAAATTTTTATTTTTGGATTTGAATAAATAATTATTTAATTTAAATTATATATGTTTATTATTATAAGTGTGGTGGCTTTACAGAACAAACAATTATATTACACATTTTAATGCGATTTGAATGCGAGACTTATTTTTATTTATTTTTTTTAATATGTAATACTATAAATATCATGGACGGAACAATTGTATTATAAAATTAACAATTATCTAATGTAAAAATATTGTAACATTTATCAATATAATACATTATCGTTGCTATGTGTTTAACATTTCGTAACACCTATTATTTAACTAAACATAATTTTACCATTTTAATGAGGCCATTGAATTTTATCTATTCAAATATAAACAAATTTGGAAGCATGTAAGACGTAGTGAATATATATTTCTGCTTTATTCATATATCATAAAAAATATGATAACAATGATTGTAATTAATCATTGTTTCGATATCCAACACTTAAACTAGACTCTAATTTAGTACATATATTTTAATAATGGATAGTTGTAAAATATATATTCTATTCCTAGTACATTATTGTTACCTCTTTTCAGGTTTATTTATTTCATTGCTAGGTGTCAATAAACTTTGCTTGGAAATTTCAACATTATCTACGTAAAGAGAGTACTCAACTCCAGTATTTTTTTGACCGTACGAGTACGATCTGATAACTGCTGGTTTATCTGCAATCTGAAAAGCCATTTCAGCTCCTCCATCAATGAAGTCATTCTATAAAAAACAAAAAAAAAAAAGATAAAAATGAAACAATAAATAATTTTTGCTTAATATTTCATATTATATACTTTCAAGACCATATATATAAAGTCTTTTTTATTTATTATCTTATTATTATCTTATATATCTTATTTAATTTCTTTTATCATATTTTTGCATCTTTTAACTAAATTTGAAATTAATAAACATCTTACCTCAGCTTCAATTTGTTCTCCATTCAACCAAATAGCCAAAGTATTTTTGTCTGGAAAAATATATTAAATCTAAATAAATTGCGTAATAAATGTAAAAGTGAGTATAAGTAACCTTCACCTTGCACTTCGCTAGTGAAGTTATTATACAAACTCCAATAAAGAAATGTATTCAATTAACTTTCTATGATTTTTATATGAGCATGCAGAAACCGGAAATAAGTTAAATTTAATTAAAGTAAAACTAAATACCAAGAGTTACACGATAAATATTTTCATCGATTTCCGTCTGCCATGTTTCCAATACTTTCGACTGTGCTTGTACAAAATTAGCGTAACTTTTTCCATTGACATATAATGTATAAGAATATTGTAATCCTGTAATAGAAAACTGTGATTAATAATAAGTAGAATTAATTCTGTACAAATTCTTATTCGTATAAATGATGAAACTTGCCAGGGATTGGATCGACGCGAATTACAAATTTATTATCACCATAAGTGAACACTTCGTCTCCAACTAAGCGGAACATCCATTCTTTATGAAGCAAAACATTTCCGTCAATTTTAATGATTCTTTGCCCAGTTGCTGTTCCATGTATAAACTCAATCACGTGATTTCCATCATTTAATGGTATTTCCCACTTTGCGGTTGGTCCGTCTCCGGTTGCCTCCAAAGCTTGTAATGTTCTATAAAATTAAACATTATTTCAGCCATGATTAGATACAATATATTACATTTAAACGTGTTAGTTAAAGATATATTAATATTTCTTTAAAAATGTATTTTTAAAATTGTAAACAAGCATGATTTAACTTAAAAATTAAGTAAAAAATCTTTTGTACATAGAAAAAATATAACCCTTAAATTAATGAAATTGTATATTAATTGATAAATAATTTTACCTATAATAAGAACTCTTCGAAATCAGACTTGAGAGCATTTTATATATTTTTTCTTAATATTTGATTGAAATTTTGTGTTTGCAGCTTCGTTTTAGAGCGACAGAGACAGATTGTATGATATTTATATGGAAATAATTATATAATATTAAATAATGGTACTGACCGTATCAAGGAGACTGCCATAGGCCCGTAGTAGTTGCTTTTACTTAGGCTCGCAAGAAACTGCGTTCATTATTGATCGTACCTCTACTTCATTGTGTTATAATCAATATCATTTATTTACTTATAGTCAATTCTTAAACTTTTTTAAAAAAAAATATTGATATTATGTCTTTTATTTGTTGTATAGTTGATTTTATTAATGTTTAATAAAATTTGCAAAATATAATTTTTTTGCCAAATAATAAAATTATTATTTTAAACTTAATTCATTATTTAACAAATATGTTTAGTGAGATGCATACAATTCTTCCCGACCATAAAAACTATGTTGAAAAAGAAGTGCGGATTCAAAGAAATTTCTCCTTCATTTTTTAATAATTTTATTTTCATTAATCAAAAGTATAATTCTAATATACATTCAGAAAATAATTCCAGAAAATAAATCCATTATTCCACATATTTTATTCAATACATAATGTCATTAAAAAATGATGCTTCATTGTGTAACTGGTGATAACAATTTTCCAACACATTGTCCGAAACCAATTCTGTATTCATTCCCGACACAGTATCCTATGTATTAATAATTTAATATATTATTATATGTCTTTTATGCAATAAGTACGAAATTATTTAATAAATATTCTTTATACCATCTAGTATAACTTCATCATTGTCTTCAAGAAATGTTCTCGTCGTTCCATCTTCCAGTTCGATTGGTTTAGTTCCTCTCCACGATAACTCAAGCATACATCCGTAAGAATCTGGTGTCTAAAACAATAATGAATAGAATTTTTTAAATCAAAGTTGATGAAAATCCCATACGTAATCCAGAGATGGTAATTTAATTAGCACAATTATACATGTTTTACATCTTAATAGTTCAATAACATCATGTAATAATTTTATTTTATATATTGATATATTTACAGGTCCACTCATTGTTCCAGATGCCATTAAATCTCCAGGATTGATGTTACAACCGGTTACAGTGTGATGAGCCAGTTGTTGTTGCGGAGTCCAGTACACATATTTATAGTTACTTCGTGCAATTGTTGTAAGTGACTTGTTCGCTATTAAATTTTATTATTAAGAACATTTTAATAAAGAGATACTTAAAAAAAGTAACTAAAGTTTCACTTACTCTTTAAGCTAACTTCAAGCTTAATATCAAAGATGCACGAATTATCGTGTTGTAAATAAGGGAACGGTTTTGGATCTTGCTCTGGATTAGGTAACTTGAATGGTTCCAGTGCTTCCATTGTGACAATCCATGGCGATATAGAAGTGCCCAAATTTTTGGATCCAAAAGGTCCCAGCGGCATATATTCCCATTTTTGGATATCTCTAGCTAATAAATTAATTTAATAAATATAGAAAAATTAATACATAGATGTAAAACATTATGGGTAATTATTAAACTAATGTACCACTCCAATCATTCATCAAAACTAAACCAAATATGTGATCATAAGCTTCGGATGCGACAATAGTTTGACCTAAACGTGTTGGCGGTCCGCCAACCAAGAATGCCACTTCAAGTTCAAAGTCCATAAGTTTGGAAGGACCGTACATTGGAGGTTGTCCTTCTACAGGACAAATTTGTCCGCGAGGTCTATAAATAGGTGTCCCAGAAACTACGACTGAACTCGCTCTACCGTGATATCCAAGAGGAATATATTTCCTTCGTAATAAAAATATGGTTTAACACTAATTTTGTTCAAAGTAAAAAACGATAAACTTATTTTGATGATTTTGAATAAATTACCAGTTTGGCGGTAAAGCATTGTCTTTTCCTCGGAACATAAGACCAACGTTGTTTGCATGATTAATTGATGAATAAAAATCCGTGTAATCGCCAATTTTCGCAGGAAGATGCATATTAGCATATTCTTGAAGAAGAAAACATCTGTGCATAGATATGACAAAATTAAAAGATTGAAAGCAAAAAAATTATATGTCACTGATATATTACTGATATGTTTTTTACCTAGAAAATAAAATAGGGTCTTGCAACGTTTTGTTATCATGTTTAAGTAACTCCTGTAAAGTTTTTCTTGCTTCAATCCAGTATGGTCGTCCCAGAGACATAAATTCATTCAGACTATCTTTCTTGAATACATCTTGCTTATTTGACAGTAATGGTCCATTAAATAGATGAGATATTACATTTAAGTCTAATATCACATTTCCGATTGCTACACCAATATGTTTTTCTGCCTGCAATTAATTTTATTGCATTATTGATGATTTGCAAGTATTATTAGTTTTATAATTAGTATTATAAATTGTATTTAAAGGAATATTCATTTTTAATTTAAAATTTGCTGTACATTTTTTTATTAATTCTAAAAAATTGTAATAATGTTTATTCCGCAAGGGAAATATTTGTTTTACAATTTTTTCTGTTCCAATAAATATCTATGCAGAGACCTATGTTATCGTTTTACGATAAAATCCTTTATTACGTATAAAAGGTAAAGTAGATATCATATGTATTTGAGGTAGTTAACATATATTTTATTGGTAATGGACAATGAATTTGTATTTTTAGAAAATTTATTCATTTTTTATTTTAATTTTTCTTTAGTTTATTTATTTGTATGTATTGTATAATGTATGCACATGAGTGGATAGAATGTAAACTAAAAAAAAACACGATTTACGTCTTTTAGTATAAAAAGATGTACATTTACAATAAAACATAACATCATAACTTGTAACTTAATTGTAACCTATGTAATAATATAATTTTAATACTATTATGAATTATATTTATTAATCATCATGCTCATTAATATACTTACATTTTTAGACGAAGTAAATACACCATAAGGCAAATTTTCAATTGGAAATTGGCAATCCCGGGAATATTGAATAAAACTTTTCATGATTATAACTTTTAGCAAAAAATAACGAACCTCGACTACTGAAACTGCTGGAGAAACTGATAGTATAGGAATCTCTTCTGTAGTATTCCACAAAACTGGTGGACCTTTCCGCGATATACTTGTTTACCGTAATATAAAGCAAGTCAAAAGAAATGTAGATAACCGGTTATGTTAAAATGATACTTATGCTAAGCGTTAAATAAAAATTAATGAATAATCATATTTGATAAAAATACCTTTGAATCGCAAATTGTGCTTAGTTGAAATAACACATTTTCTATTTTGTATAACGTTTAAGAAATTTTATAAGAAAATTTAACAAATTTATGTTTGTTTATTAGTTAATAAAATACAGTTTTTGTTAAACATGAATCTGAAATTTAATTACTAAATATAATTATGCATTATGTATTTAAAAAATCACTTTTTTTGATATTTTGTTAATTCATATTTAATTATTTAATTTTAATTGTTATATTATATTAATTAAACGAAATTATAATAATTAAAAAAACGATGAACAGGATTAATAAGCAGTTGAAATAACAGCAGCATACTTTATTAGACATTGATATACATAGGGCAACCAGGATAATTTTATTTGAATAATTATTGTCAGAATATAATACATTAACATAACGGAAGCAGATTTTTACTGCAATTATTTTCGCTGATTATATTTTTGTAATTGCCTACAACTTCATTCCTGTTTTTTTTTTTTAAATATCATTAATTGATATAATGAACGAATTTCTGTTATTTATTTTTCGATTCTAAAATTATATAGAGACGGTGTTTTACAGCAAATAGTTTTACGTTATAAGCACGTATCATATTAAAAATTTCAATCAATGATAACGTAACCAATTTCAGGAATTTTTCTTTCATCAATTTAATATATCAAATTGATAAAAAATCGATCAACATTCAATCAACGGTTACAATTAAAAATTATAAAAATTGTATTTTTTATGATATTTCTAATTGCAACTGTCGTAATAAATTTTCTACTTTCGTCGAAAAACCAATTTATTAATTAATTATTATTTGATTATTTCTAATTATTTACGTACGCGTTTATAATAACCTAAATCAATATTGACTCGGTTGAGGTATTTTTCCTGAACATACCGTAATCAGGATGATGAATGGCGTACAATTTGGTAACATTATAAATATATATATATATTTTCAATTGCTAAAATAAAGGTAATAATATTTGTTTGAAAAAAATATTTAGGTACATTATGTAGGATATATAATATATTAACAATCAACGTTAAATAAGTTGTTTCAATTATTTGAAAATAAAATTCAATATTTGTGTGTAACATAGTTTTTACAGGTATCTTTTTCAAGTTAGGTGTACTTTTCCAAAAATACAATTTGGACATATATAATTTTTTTTGTCGGTATCATCGTGATTTGTGTGTAGGTTTAATTAATTTATACAATAACTGTATTGACGTTTATTACATAGCTTTCTTTGACTAGATGGCATTCTTTCCGTTACTTAAAAAGTGCCTAAGGCAACGTCTTTACACCATTACGGCATTTAATGTTAAGATTCCTTACAATAGCTGGCATTACAATTATTTTTGGAGAATAAGTCACACATACAAGTAAGTCAACGAATAGACATTTCCTATTTGTAATACATTTCGTAATTTACGTTTTTTTACTCTATCAGTTTGAATGTTCAATTAAGAAGTCAAACATAATAAAAAATTTATGTTTTTCCCTAAAAATTAAAACTTACATTAATATTTTTAATAGACTGGTATAATACTTAGAACAGAGTCAGTTTTGTATGTGCACTTTTTTTAATTACAAATTAATGGCATCTAATATTATTCTAATCCTATTTTGTGTTACACTTTGATAATCAAACCAGAGATGAATTTTAAATAAATAAAGTGCGTTCAAGTATGTAATTTTCATAAAAATGTTTGAATAAATATTAAAATGTAAATCAAAATTTTGTAAAAATTCATCTCTGTTAGTTATGAATTGCATAAAAATACAAAGTAATTTTAGAACTGTTATTAATAAAGTGTTCGTTCATTAAAAGCGAATAATTCAGTTACCATCATTCAGATCGCTGTTACAATTGAGGTATAATGTGAAAATAATATTCATATTTTTGCATTAAAACTTATTGTGTTTAAGTATATATGCATCAACTTATCAATGGAAATGAAAACGTTATATTTTGTATAAATTAAATCATTTTAAAATTAACATTTTGTAAATAAAATTGAAAAAAGCCGTTACTTTCATGGGTTTTTGTATAAGTTTGCCATTTTTATTAAATACATACTTATATATTGAAATGTTTTATATCAAATAAATTTTTCATCATTTTCAATCAACATATTTCTTATTTTAACGAAATTACGTTAACGATACATTTTTATAACATAAACTTAATTTATATTTTTTACCTTTTTGTTTAGATAAATTTAATTTAACAACTTATCGAACATTTATTAAATAAAAATTTTTTTCGAAGAACAATAAAATTTCGTTAGATAATTTTATTAACAGTATTTCAATATATATTTATGTATATATGTATATATTTTTATTTATATATAACTTGTAATTAAATAACCACATTTAATTTTAATGCTCATTCAATCACACGGAGAGATCAACAGCAAATAAATATGTATACATATATATTTCTTTGACTTTTTGGCATGAATATAGATTAAATCTTGTACATTAATTGCATAGGACTGTTGTGATATTTCATAACCTTAGTTATGTTTTGTATTCTTTCTACATAAAGTATATAGGCGCGTGATAAAAGTAGGCGCCTAATGATAAAAGACACATTTGAATACAACTGAGTGATGTTTTACACATCATATATATAGATTAAAATATATTTCATATGATATTGCCTGCATAACAATAAAATAACAATGCAGCAAAAATAACTTGTCATCCTTTAAGTGTCACGCGCCTAATTATAAGTTAATAAATATAGTTTAGTATTAATCACCTTTTTATCTTGTTTCGAATTAATTAATTAATCTAAGTAATATTGATTCATTAATTGAAACATAAAAATGATTTAACGAAATATGTAATATAATATATATATAAATATATGTGACTGAAAAACAAAACATTTTCTGAAATTTTTTGTCTTTGGAAAACATTTTATTTTTCAGTTCTATAAATATTTTTATTACAGGATATTCCAAAAACTATGTAAATTGAATTTTTACATCAACATTTTAATTGCAGAAATGAAATGTTAAAAATAGCAACTTATAATTAATTTTTAATTTTAATTAATTTATCTTAATTTATTTGTCTGAATGTGAATGTTATTACTAGTTATTGTCAAAGCAGTTCATTTCAAAACTAATCGCGCAATTCAACTTACTTTGTCACATCCCGCTTATTAGTTTTGTACAGAGACATTTCTTTTAATTTGTATTGTCATTATCATTTGTTGTTAAATTCTGCGTACTGTAAATTACGTACATAAAAATAGATCCTAAAATATTTCTATTTTATTGAAAATCAAAGTTTGACATTTTTATATCAATACAATTTGTCTTATTAGCCAGTAAACGAAAAAGTTTTAAAATCGTTCAAAAATGTATATATAGATTATAAATATTAAAATATAATGACAGGTCAACAACGATTAAAAAATTTTGATATTATATTAATATCATTCAAAATATCACACTCTTAGAATAATCACATCTGAATTTTAAAAAATCTCTTATTCTAAAATGATATTTTTTTTCTTACACAACTTTCATATTAAAAAAGGTTTTGAAATTAAAAAAAAAAACAATGACTATCGTAATGTAATAAGCTTGTATATACTTTACAATAAGATCCATATTATTACGACTAATATAAACGATTCGGGCAAAAATATTTTTTCGTTTACTGGGAGAATTTCGAGCTGTACCAACACAATTTTTTTACATTAAACAATCAAAAACATAAGAACGAAAATTTGTTTTTGAAATTTTGAGATTTCCAACTAAATAATTTTAGACATGAAGATTGGCAATGTGTTGTAATTTAGTACAACGATATATAGAACACTGGCAGAAAATATTTCACTTTCAAATAAGTTCTGTCAAACGACCTTGAAAGAACAAGTTTTGAAATTGTGTTCTGTTGTTATTTATGCATTAAAAGAAAATTCTATCAAAATATAATATCGACTTTCTATATAGCGATTATTTTTTGCAATTAATGCGGCATTTTATGTATCTTCATATTTATATACATATATTTACAGATATTGTGTTATAACGATTATACAAGCGCATAAAACGTAAGGCAATAACATAATTATATAAAGCAGTGGAACTTATGAAAGGTCTTTTTTTCTTGCCTCAAGTCTGTTCACAAGTTCAACTGTATTTCAATGTCGAGTGCTATTTTGTATATATAAACATTTTGAAAAATATCGAAACAAAACTCGTCGCTTCAAGGCCAACGTTAGATTTAATTTATTGTTCTTAATAATTACGTTGAGATATGCTCAAGTTTACGCTTAAATTCTAGTCTCATAATTCTATACATATCTCTCATCTATAACACATTCTGTTGACATTGTCAATTTCGCTCGACTAATTCGTATAAATCGAAATATTTGTAAAATATTTTTTTTGTGTTTGCTTATTAAAATGTAATTTTTATCCATCCTTCTCTTTGCAAATTATCAACAATTTAAAAATCAAAAGACTATTTGCAAATAAGGAAGTTGTAATGTATATATATAAACTACAAGGAATGGAAGACTTGTTTAAGTTGTATATATTAGATGAAATGAAAAGTACCTGAAGAATGAAGCACCAGAATTTGAAAAGTCTATCTCAGTACGATCATCATTTCTAAATTTCTTGTATTCTACTTACGTTGCCTTGCATCATACTTTCTTCAATTATGGCTTGATACTTTTATATCTTTATATATATATATATAATTTTGTAGTAACATTATACTTAAGATCACGTTAACATTAACAGTTTCAACATAGTGAAAGGTATTTGGATCATTCATATTTCAAATCGTTAAATTGATCATTGATTAATCTGAAACCTAGTTTGCAACGCATAACCTATAATAGATATCTTCCTTCGAGAATTATCGGGAAACACAGTTTCCAAAATATGATGAACACTTATTGCTTCTGTAAATATGTAGTTGTAAATGCGTTAATACGAATAATCCCATACACTCTCTCAAATGTTTGTTTATATGTATTCAATCAATATTCATGGTTATTTTTTGTAATTGGCCTTTTTTGTACACTTTTCCAACGTAAAATTTATCAGCTTCAACTATCATAAACTGCTGAACATTTGTCTTTTTACAGATCGTGACCGAGTCGATCCATTTCTGCTAACAGAAAATCGACATCGGCTTCCGTAACTGCCGCGCTGGAAATAATATTTCTGAAGAAGTTAGGTCTTCGATCATCTGGTTGGTAGCCGACCATTAAAGTACCAGCTTGCATCATTCGGCCCTTCAGAATTGGGCAAATCTTAAAAAAAAAAGAAAAGTTTGTTTTGTAAGATTGTTTGTTTGAATATGTAACATTTATAATAAAGTAACACAAATAGTGTTGAAAGTGACTCTTAATTTTGTACACCCCAAAATGCTTAATCATGCTCCATCAACTTACCTCGCCGAGTATTTTTTCCCTTTCCGGACCATGAGGCATATTACGAACTCGTGTTGGTAAATACCAGAAACAAACATTAACCATTTCAGGCTCGAGAATTAAATAATATTTGTCTGGCATTTGTTTGATTCTTTCTACCATATATTCTGATAGTTCCATCAAACGGTCCATATGCTTTTCGAAACCAGCATTACCCTAAAATAAAATTTTAATCTTTTAATTTGTATATAATATTACATTTTCTTCACATAAATATGGTTTTCATTTTTGCTAAATTTGTAGAAAATTGTCCCAAAGTAGGTTTTACAATTTTGTATTTTATAAAGCATTGATTATTGAAACTTAAAAAATTTTTATACTAAATTGTACCTTAGCGCGCCATTGCAACCATAATTTAAATATATCGTTGTGTCTTCCACATTGAATAACCTTATCCCCAGTATCGTATTGTATATCATATAGCTTATCAGTCATAAACAAGTACTCTGCTGACATTTGGTTACAGCTGATTAAAAGCCCCTGAAAAGGAAAAAAGTTTCATTTCTTTCAGTCAATACTTTGTTCAAAACTTAAAGTTAAATGAATCTTTCTCCAAATTTTGCAGTTCAAAAAAATCTCAGCATTGAAGGGTGCAAATTATGGAAAAATAATAATATCCCTCAAATAGTTTCTACTCGAGTCGCAGCCGGTGCATGGAATTTTAATATCCGAGGGATAGGGCAAAGTTAGCAATAACTGAACTACAGAATGAGGGGAGTAAACCGGCCCTACGCCTTCGCCCATCATTGGCGCTGGCAACATATGTTATCTCTTAGTTTAATTAAATTCCTCTAGTAGCTGAAGCAATGCACTGTACAACTACCCTTTTGGAATGCGTCGTCACCCTCGCCCGCTGGAATTTATCCACATTTTCCCATTTTTTTTTCTACGCGGAACATTTTTCGCGTAAGAAATAGATTTCATAGTGTAAACTTTGTATATTGAAAGTTTTTGCGATGAAAAATATGACGTTAATGAAATGAAACAATTAATTTTCGTATTTTCTTCGGTTCTCTTAGTTTCATTTTCGTTTTAATTTAAGTTTGTCGAATATTTTAATTAGTACAAATTAAATACATCAGAAAAGTTTTTTTTAGCAATTAATAAAAAAGAATAGAACTAATATTTAAAAAATAAAAATATTCAAATATTAATAAATAAGTATTATTATTATTAATAATAATATTATTATTTAAATATTATTTAAAGCAGTAGTAAAAATACTTTACTTACGTCCTCTTTGAAATGAATTGTAGAGCACTGCAGTAATGCACCCATCAATTTATGGGGATTCCAAGTTACCGAGTCGGCCCTAAAAGAAAATTTGAAAGATCAGGTAAAATATATTATAAAAGCTATCGAGATAATATATTGACAGCATTAACATTATTCTCATAATTCTCAAAAATATGAAAATATTATATCATTCACGAATTTAATAGGGGCTTATTATATTTCTTTTTTGTGAATAAACCATCATCAATTATTTACATGAACGCACACACACAATCTATCAGCGGTTTTCGAAAGACAAAATTTCACGGTACGTGGAGCATTAGTCTGACGATAATTTTATTGTGATACAAATCTCAGTGGTCATGACGTAATTTGACTTGCTTTGTGACAAATGTTATAGATACATGGTATGTGACACATACAGCGCTTTCATCCCTCGTATTTGTTGATACTGCAGATGTTGTAAGGGTCTTCCAGATTTGAAGTACCATAAGCGAAAATCATGTCATTTCCAGACATTTTCCATTAGTTACAAATCATAACACCGTGTAAATGTTGTAAATACTTTCATAATTATTATAAGCAACTGTGGAAACTAACAATATATAACTAACAATATAATTATCTGATGTTTAATCATTAACATAGAATTTAAATTAAATGTTGAATATTTTGTAAAATTATTTATGATAATTTTAGTTTAGTTTTTTCTATCGTTTTATTTATTCGTTTTACAGAAAGCTGACTTTACACCAATGTATACAACATAATTTCTTC
The DNA here is from genome assembly GCA_022817425.1 of Gryon sp. ZL-2020. Lineage (NCBI taxonomy): Eukaryota > Metazoa > Arthropoda > Insecta > Hymenoptera > Scelionidae > Gryon > Gryon sp. ZL-2020. The sequence continues at coordinate 16,180 of JABFPJ010000326.1, read as the reverse complement.
TAACACTTTTCTTAGCAATCAAAAACAGGGTATAGTTGATTAATGCGATTCACAGTTGGGTCTGGCGCCTGCTTTATTCAACTTAACCGCTTTTATACTATACGATACCGACCCCAAAATATGTATGGCTTCTGTTGCTAATTACCCAATTTCAAGTGATGCGAACATTTTAAAATAATTTATAGCTAATAAAATGAAAACTGTGATAAGTAATTGTAGAATATTAATTTTTTAAAGATGATTTTTGAAATTGCAAGGAATCTTAACAAAGAAAATACTGTATAAACTATTTGGTCGATAAAAAAACAACTTTAAGAATTATTTTATAAACACTTGTAACATACTTTTATCATACTTTTAATAATTTTATGTAGTTTTAGTTTCAACGTGAACATTTCAGAAAAAAGGAAGTTGAACTTTAACGTAAAATGCTGTATTAAAATTTGATTTCAATGATAGAAAAGTGGTACTTAACAAAGAAAATACTGTATAAACTATTTGGCCAAAAAAAAACAACTTTAAGAATTATTTTATAAACATTTGTAACATACTTTTATCATATTTTTAATAATTTTATATAGTTTTAGTTTCTCCTTGAACATTTCAGAAAAAGGTAGTTGAACTTTAACGTAAAATGCTGTATTAAAATTTGATTTCAATGATAGAAAAGTGGTCTTTGACAGGAATCTTTGATTACCGACTTTGTTGTAGCTGAAGACAAAAATAACAAGTTCCTTTGCATAGGTATTCTTGTATATGGAGGGATTGAAAATGAGAGTAAAAAGGTAAAGAATGCAAAAATGAGAGAGAAAACGAGAAACTAGCGAAGGAAAGCGAACCCTTTGTACGAGTTTAATCCGGCATTGTTGGAACACGGGCTTTATTTCAAGCTCGTGAGCAACGCTAGATACGATGACGCGACGCGTCAATAAGAGAAGAGTTCTGTTCTGTAAATGTGCTTCAGGGAACAGATCCAGCTGTTGCTCCTGCGTCGGACTAGTGTCTTTCGTTTGCCATTTTAATCAAGAACCTACAGGAAGGAAGTTTTGTATTCGGTACAGTCGAAAAGGAAATGAACACAAAGTATTCTGATCTTTTTCAACGCTTTTAAGTCAACCTTCAGCAACTTAAGTCGTATTTGAGCGCTTGACATTTTTTCACTTTAATATTTCAATATTAATTTTTTTTATTACTTTAATTATTTGTTTATTAAATGAAATTTAATACATTTTATTAATTTAATTTAAAATAAAAGCGCCTTTTTCGATATAAAATTATATGAAATAAAGTTTATTTCATAAACTAACGATTTCAGATGTTATATGACATAACGTATTTATAAAACATATATAATTAGTGGTTGAGAATAAATAAAATGTTTTCAAGTCATTAAACCAACTCATTTCATACATAACTTCATTTGTACATTTGTCCAGTCGGCTATATTTTTATGGGATTACTAAGATTGAGACACATGTGGATACTTTTAGGGATTTATTTGTAATATTTGGACCATTTTTAATAGATCGTAGAATGCCGTTCGTGGGTCATGGATTGTCTTTCTCGTTGAAGTTACAAAATGAGGGAGCAGATGCTCTAGAATGCAAATCGTGGATTAATCTTGCCATCCCCATTGAATCTCGGCCCTATTTTGTGTTTAGTTTGAACCCCACATTCGCGAGGGTAGTCAAACGTATGTCGGTGAATGTGAAAGCTGGCATGTGCCGAGGACAGGAGTCACTCATCTCAAAGCTCTAAATGTCACGGATTACGACACTATGGTGTGATGGATTTTTTAGTTTCGCGAAAAATGCCGATAGCATGTACTTTAATTACACTGCGTACGTATACCTTAATGATATTTCATAGTAGTGTATAATGTGGGTAACGTATACTTTGAATGATGAACAAATCTATGTCTTTTTGGACGACCTGTTTTTAAAATAAGAAAATATTCTATTTCAATCTTTCTAAATTTTGATAATTAAAAATTTACTCGAAATAAGTGTGTATTCGCTTTTTCTGAGTCCACAGTTTTTTATTTTTCGAATGAGTGGAAGATTATGAACTTAAAATAAGTGAATATTTATTTATTTGATGTGAGTTTTCACTTATTGTAATATATTTAATATTAATTTTTCATTTAATATTATTTTGAGTTCAAAGTGACTCAGTTTTATTGAATTATTATAATATAAAGTAAATAAAAGCAAATTTAATATATTTTTTTCTTAATTTAATTCTTAATAATAATAAAAAATCTTCAATATGCCATCTTAGATTAACTGATGCGTTGCACATTACATTATCTACTAAAATTGTGAATAAAGTTTCTGTTGAAGGACACAATATAAGCCCTTGGTTTAATCGCAGTTTATGTCAGCCATCCATTAGGATCTAACCGAGTTCGACTTTGCTCAAGTTTTTCTCGCTTTTCTCGCGCCTCTGCTCATTTTCATGTTAAGCTATTTTTCAACGCCGCAATTCGATCCATTATATTCAGTCTCTTCTCGAGACTCGCGTATTGATTTTATTCCCACAAAGCCACAATACTCAGGCAAAGTCTGTTTTTTTTTCGAAAGTCTCCATCAAACTAAGCCCCAATAAACTATAAAACTTGAGACTAGGTTGCGCACCCTTCGCACTTCGGAGCTTTTTGAAAATCTGTTTGTCACGACGAAATAATGCAGTGTCCCAGATGTTGGCATGAAAAAACATTACCGTTCTATCTATATTTCTTAGCTTTTTAAAATTGTTCAAACAAATTCATTTATGTAATTATATTTAATCTATATATAATTTTGAGAATCATTCGTATAAAGTTCACTTCAATTCTTGTCATTTGTATTAGATTTTGATTATAAAATTTGTATGCATCGATAAAAATATATTATAAAGTGTTAGGCAATCAATACATTTTTTTATGACACAGTTCAAATATCCATTCATGCAACCTGGGTCATGCAAAGAAGGCTTAAATATAAAATAATTGAACTTACCGCTCAATACCCGACAGTCGTGGATGTCTATACTTTCTCGAAAGTAACAAGCCGCCACCCCAAGCCGCCTACGATTTTAAAAGTGTCAGAATAATTTCAACTTCATTTTTAAAATCTATTTCGATTAATGTAAAAACTTACATCAACATGTAGCCACAGTTTGTATTTTTCACAGATATCAGCAATATCATTAATAGGGTCGAATGCTCCAATAACAGTGGTGCCTGCAGTGACGCTCACGAAAAATGGTATATGACCTTTAGCTTTGCGTTCCAGAATCAATTCTTCCAATTTTGCTGGTATCATACGCCCACGTTCATCACTCGGTACCATGACACAGTTATCGGTACCCAAACCGCATACAGAAGCACAAGACTTGACAGAATAATGGCACTAAAAGAACAAAACATAGCAATTAATCAGTATTAAAAAAGTATTTTCTTTTTTATTTAAAATTATTCATCTTCGTATTTAATTTTGTTCACAAATTTTCCTATTTAATTTATTTTAAATTTACAAATATTGCACTGAGCTAAAAATCACAGAAGATTTGACTGTTAACTAAATAATATATTTTCCTGTTGAAAACAGTAAAAATTAGTGTTGACACGTAGATTTATTAAAACTTTCTTTCTGTAATTTTTGGCTCAGTATGTAACATGAAAATTATAAAATTTACCTGATCGGACGTAAACATGACTAATTGACCACCGACAGCCGAAAGACCAAGTGTTTTGTACGATGGAAACATTTTATGTCTGGCCGCAAGAAAAGCATAAAGATTACTTATTGAACCACCTGGAGCCAAAATAGAATCTCCACTGTCCCAACCAATTAATTCGCGCATCTTTTGTAAAACTACATTTTCCATAAGAATGAATACCGGAGCGATTTCATATGTAAACATGTTTGTATTAGCCGTTGCTGTCAACCATTCTCCTGCCATCGATATTAAATCGAGCCCACATGATAGCTGATTGAAAAAGTGAGGATGTCCTACAAAGTAAAATATCCATATTTGTTTAAATTAACGTTCGCTGAAAATTACATTTGCAAACGGAATACAAATTTAAATTACATTTATAGTCGGACAATATTGTAGTTCAGGTATACAGATAAATATTCAATTAATTAACAAGTATTAATATAATGATATTAATTAAAAAGTATCTTCTTAAAAAATAAGGTTTATTTCAAAATGTTTTCAAAGTGTAATTCAATTTTAATATATATTATTTTTGTACCATTTTTGTAAAACAAAGTAAATGGATGTAAATGGATTTCAAGAGGTAAAATTCGGATGAAGTTGATGAGCTGTATCGACGGCCGTGACGTAGAAGTGAAAGGCGTAAGCCTACGTATTTCCCCTAGCTAGTTGCATCATCATCGTAGGGGCCAAGTCCCATCAAACAGAAGCATTAAACTTTATCCGGGCGCGATGTTCAGCCAAGCGGATGACAACGTACTCAGCGAGCAACCTAAAGCTCGACTGCTGTTTAACCTCTCGTTTTGCAAGCCAGCCGTCTTTTCAGAATCACGCAACCATCTCGCTACGTCCATCAAACGTCATCGACTGGCGTATACAACCACTTACTTTTCATCGTCACCAACCGCATTATTAATTACGCTACCCCCAAATTATTCTGCCTTAATTCACGAGCTTGAAAATCAGTAGTTGGCTATTAAAGAGTGATTTGATTGATCGAACCTGCTCGAGTATGTTTGAAATTAGAAGATTTTCACACGTTATTCACTTGCCTTAATTTACATTAAAAAGAAGACATTTTTCAAGGGAAAATACATGTTTCAGCAATTAGTCAAATTTAGTGTCAATAATTTGAACAAATTAGGTTATTTGGAATTATAGGATAGTAGAAAAATTAATGGGTTGAAAAATTGTCTGCCATTAAAGTGTTTAAATGAAGTTTTTGAGAGACTTATCTGTGCGTTGTTAATATTAATAGTGAAAAACAATTTATGGGTCCTTTAAGTCGAGTCAAAAGAAAGAATATCGATAAACATATGATAGATAGACTTTATTGAATATCCGACCCATAAATGTTTTTTCGTCACAAAAAAGATAAGGTTGTCAGATCAAATAAAAGAAGATGTGTGTAAGATTGAAGGGATATGTGATAGTTGCATAGCGTTTTTACATGACAGGCAGTAAAAGAAGTAATAAAAATTATTATTCAAGGACAAAATTCAAATATCATGTTGAAGTTATGAAGTTTTTAAAGTGGATTAAAAATCAGAAAAATTTGAATTATATTCAGGTTATTTTACAAAGTTTTTACATTATTTTTCCAATTCTTAATTCTAAAAAGTTACTACAATTATGCCCCACAAAAATTACAAAATATCTTAATATATTACGTAATATTTGTTGGGTATAATTTGCAGTGAATTGAATACAAAGTAACTATTAGAGTATGCTCTTATCATCATTTTCGGTGGATGTTTCAATTCAAATCCGGCTGACTACATTCCGCCACTATTTATTTCCCGTATTTCGTCCTATACAAAGTAAATCCAAAGATTTGGTCTATCTTTATACAAAATAAAAGTTCCCGTGGTTGATTAAACGTGAATTTTATTAGCAGATCTGTCAGTTTGTTCCCAAAAGGCATTTCGTGGGGCTTTTTTTCGGCCAATCCCTGGGATCAAGGTGGCGCTGCGTCTATTTGGGGGAAGGTTAGCATCGGGATGGATCTCGAGGACTCTCTTCTGTAGGGTACTCTGAGGCGTCGTAAATCCCCTCGAGTTATAGACTGACGGTATCCGAGCCGTTTGTCGCACTGTTATTCGCAATTATCTCGGTCGGTGGATCGAGCCACGCGTCCGGTATAGGGCAAATCGTAGGAACACAAGGGCTATCCGGAGTCTCGACTTTTCTTTCCTTCTCATTTTTTCTTACTCTGTTTCTTTCATTCTTTTTCTTTTTTTTCTTTTTTAGCTTTTATATTTTTTTCTATTCCCGTTTTCTGCTGTGAGACTAAAAGCTCGTGGTGGCGTGCAGTCGGAACAGTCGAGGGTCGACGGTCTGAAGCGCCCGCATTTTGCACGTCATACGCGTCGCTGCACGACTAGATTGTTTGCAGAGGCTCTCAAACAGAGCGACACACGTGAACGTTAAGTCTCAAAAAACAAACACGCTCCATTTTCTCGTGCAGATAAGCTGCTAAGCTGATAATGCATTATGTAGATCTCATGCATTCTACATTCAAATTCCATAATGAGTTTGCATGTTGATTTAGTTGTTCTTATTTTCAAATTACCGATCAAATTTTGGTGACTTTTTCAATCACTCTTTATTAATTCTTTATAGTTAATACACGCGGAGTAGAATTAATTAAAAAATTCTTGTTTAAAATTGAAAATTTACTGAACTTTTAGTATTACAGGAACAGATGCATAATTACTGAACTTTTCGATGAAATGTTATTGAAAACTCATGAAAAATGGAAAAAGCAATAATCTTTAATGAAAAGTTCCGTAATTTCTAACCAAAGCGTCTGAGGTTATTTTTGTTGTTGTTCATAAGCGTCCCAAAAATGTTGAACTAGCGTTCCATAAGAATGTTGTATAAGCGCCTCGTCTAATGTTATAAAAAAACTTCATAAATAATTAAACAAATTTATTGAAATAAAATAAACTTAAATTTTAAAAATCATAGTAAATTTTAAAGTCATGCTACAGCCTCGTGTAAAGATTTTGGTATTGTTAGTATTAATTTTCATGATAAATGGCAAAGCGGATGTTTGCAAAATGAACGTTTTGTGCATCGTCAAGAACACTTCCACTTTTTAATTCTTTACTTTTGCGCTAAAAATAACTGTTATAAATTATGCTGTCAGTACCTTCATTCGTGACAGTTTTTACAAAATCAGGCATTTTAACACGAAAGTTTTAAATCTATTTAATAAAAAGTTACAATTTAAAAGTTTGAAATGAACTAAAAGGGAAAGCTTATTATTAAGAAGCTTAATAATCAAAATAATGCAGTCAAATTCAAATACATAAAGTCATTTCATACTTGAAAACTTCAAATTTATCGTCACATCAATTGACGAAGCGCTTGTTTAACAAAAAAGGCACTTGGTCGCATATATTATTCTCCGCAGTAAATTTGCAATTTTAAACATGAATTCTTAGATTAATTATGCTCTGTGTGTATAAGTAAAATTCTGGTTAAGCAGACAATCTTTATGGCTAATTTTCAATTGTACTTTGTAAGGTTGAATATAAAGAATAAATTCTCATTTGATTAACTATTAAATATGATTATCTCTAACTTTAACCATACTTCTTCCTTTGTCTTCTTTTAATTTATGTTTTTTTAATTTTAACATATAATTACAGTAAATAAATATTACAAATATTTCCATTAAATAAAGGAGGATACAAACTGAGCATAAGATGGGATAAATGAGTGAAAACGATGGAAAGAAGCTTGAACGGGAAGACCTGTTCGACGCAGACCCCCACGGTGATAAATTAGAGGCTTTGGATTTGTATGAAGAGAAGTGTGTAACCCAGGCTTAACGTTAGTACTTTGCAATCAATCATGCAATATGTAATAGTAAAACGCATTTCTTCTCAGGTGTTCCGTTTGATAAATTTATATTCTTTGTATATTACTTAAATGCTGAGTAAAAGACTTCTTTCATCAAATTTAATACGAAAATGATGCCCAAAATATAAGCGCAATAATAATTGATAAACATTTATATTTTTGTTTTTAAGTTGAAAAATGAGCATTTGTGACACTAGGTTCGATTCGTTCAGCTTTCTCTACCCCTATTTAGTGTTGTACTAAAACCCCTATAGAGGGGATATCGTTTAGAAATTGCTCTTAATTACACCAATCCTATTGAATTAGTCTCCCCGCGTGGTTTCGCCACGTGTGCTAAAGCCACAGAAGTGTTTTCAAAATTTCGATTCATAATATCAACTTTGATTTTATTTGCTATGTCATCCTCACTGAGTATTATTACAAATAAATATTTGTTATGACGGGTTTTCTTTCACTATTAACAATATGACTATAAAACAAAAACTAAAACAGATTTTTATATTTTTCATCCCAAAATTATTTTTAAGTAAGAATTTTGTTTAATAAGGTAATTCCAATTTAAGGGAACATGCAACCCAACTTTGATGAAAAATGAAAAATTTTGATGAACAAACAAGATTTTTATTATATATTCTTGTACTTTAAGGTCTCCTCATTCATGCAGTGCAATTTCTTTTTAATTCAAATTTTACAACATTTATTAAATATTTGTTAGATTTGTTATCAAATCGTAAAATAAATTAGAATAAACTAATGTGAATGTGATTTGTTACAATTGCTAATAATTAATAATAAAAAACAATTAATAATTTAAAATATTTTAATTGAGTTATATTATGAAATATATAACTCTATTCAAATATTTTAAATTAATTTGAATTAAAAAACTTTTTCCTCGAGTTTTGTATTTTCACAATGTTCAATATTCAAAGCGGTTTTTTAAGACAATTTTCCAATCAGTTTACTCTTGGACTTTTATTAATTGTTTAGAATAATAAGACGAAGGTCCGCTCAAGATGAATGTTGATTTATAACTTATAATATCGAAAATCTGTTTTGAGCGAAGCTTCCGCTAATCTTTCTGAACAAATTAAAACTAATCGAGTTGATCGGTTGCAAATTGTTTATAACAAATTACTAATAAATAAAAAAAAATAAATAAATGTTAGCCATTTCACTTGGATGTTCCCTTAAACAGAAATTGTAATTTAATGCAAATAAATAAAAAAATATTCACGCCCATGAAATTCGTCGATCAAAAAATATACAAGATAAATTGTTCTCTGCGTCAGATGACAATCTCAGGTCACTCTCATAGATAAGGGATGACCTCTCCACCCTTGAGTCATAACCGGGTAAAATATAATATTCGTCGAGTGAAAGAGTGATAATTTCTGCGGCACGAAAATTCAAGAACAGACGCGAAAAAAAAAACGTCAAAGATAACTAGCAAGGGGTTTGATATTCGTGGGGTACATAATCTAATAATAAGTTTTTGTTGGGCCGAGCACGTATCGCGGCACGCGTCTTTGAAGGGTGTTGACACCCCTGATATGCTAGTCAGTGCAATAGCGGACTGGTTACATTTCTAGTTCAGCTTCTACGTTTGGTTTGTGGTGGTGGTGGTAGCGTTTGTGTGTGCGGCTATTGTGCATTAAAATCCATTCAAGGCGGTAATCGAATCGAACCAAGATAGCAAAGTTTCATGGGCACTGTTGCAGGGGATTTGCGGTCGACTTCCGGGCTTTTCCATTGCATTGATATCCGTTTTACTTCTCTTTCATCGTGAATTTTATAAATACACAATCTTCTGTTAATTAACAGTCAAATCCACGCTTATTAATGCAAACTTTTCTATCAAGAGAATAGACATAGAATTTTATTTTATTTAATTTTTTGTAAAAGTTAATATTTTTCTCTTTTTATAAATATAATTGTGAAAGTATTCAATGTTCATAATATGATGTTTTTATATATATATTTTGTTGATAAAGATAGATTTATGTATCATTTCGTATCAATAGTCTGTGGCATAGGGAGTGAAATGAGAGATTACATATAGAAGTGAGAATATCTGCACACCAACTTATCTTTGTCCCTGCGCGCTCGTATGCTAAATTGAATATGAAATTATATAGCTTATCATCCAACCGAACGGATGCTTGATGGTTGCGTAATACTGTATAAACTTCGGTTATGAAATAGCTCAACGCGTGGTTACCGTCACATGTCTATTTGAATATTAATTATTTCATTCATCCATGCAAGTGCAAAAATGTAATAGTTCTATTTTTTATTCATTTTATATTATTATATAATTCATTTATAATATTAGTTTTTAAAAACATGAACGAAAACGTTTTAACCTACTTAATGTACTTTGTTTAATAATTATATTTATATAAGAAAGTTCGAAACTCAAAGAGGGAAATATAATCTAAATATAGTATGCATAAAAAATGTAAAATGTTAATGTAAAAATGTAGTATAATAAATTAAAATTATTTTATTAAGTCAAAAAGTAAAATTTGCTAAATGCATTTGCTATCACAACTTTACATCAGATATCTATTAATTTTTTATCAGTTATTTTCTTCCGTGTAACTTTATATATTAAGTATGGAGTTATATCCATAAATCATATTATCATTATAACTATCTGAACTCAACGATTATTTATATACTGTAGTATGCTATTGATCTGTAAACATGAACTGCAATAATTTTCAGTCACGACTGTTTCACTTGTGGAGAATAGTAATTAATTGTTTTCCGAACAATATACAAATAAAATAAAAATCATCATTGCATTATCATTTTTTATATGAAATTCAATTATAACAAAGTAAACTAAAAAAAGTTTAATAATAAATGATCAACAAAAGATGTATTTAGGAAAAAGTTATGTTCCCAGATATTGGAAGTAGATAAGTTTTATTTGAATGAAACATTAAGTGATATAAAATTGTCTGACAATATTGATATTTTTTACCTGTTTTGACTTGATACTTTAATGTCGTTGCACAATCCAGCAGCAGCTGCTGAAGCGTTACACCTGTATCCGGAATTTCCAGATCAAGCAAACGCATCATATCGGATGGATGTCTAAACTCCAGTACTTTCGAGTTTCTGTCATTTGTAGACTTGATGAAGTCTAGCAAGATATCAACTACCTTCATCAAGAATTCTTTTGTCGCGGGATATCCTTCGGCATTTTGTGGTAGAATATCTATTTAAACACGCAAAAAAGGACAACCAAAGATTAATTCGAGAAAGTATTGATTAACTGAAAGACTTATAACAAATCATCAAGTAATAAATGATTGTTTTCAATTATGAAATAAATTAATAATTTTAAAAGTAAGGATAAGATGATAAAATTATTAAATTGATTTGTCGGTTCAAAAATAAACAACTTTGTGATGTTACCCTTCTTCCATTATTTCAAACCTGGCGAAGCTTTAAGAATGATTTCGCCTCATCAAACAATTGAAAGTATACACCTTAAATTTGACACACTCTCACTTGTTTGGTGGAACGATTCCATCTCATTTTGCAATCCATGTCCTTCATTCTTCTTTTCCAATCATACAACCTGTTCAAAACTGTTTCGAAGGAAAATGTTATATTTCTTACAACTTCTAATACAAAAATATCCGATTCCACAAACGGTTTGTTAATGCGTTTTAAGGAAATTAATTTTTAAAGATGTATGTTCTTTTTTTATTTTCAAATTGAAATATCATCGTACATGTAACAGTATAAACTAAAATAAACTGTTTGCCGTTTAGAATTAATTCTTACAGATCAAAACACAAAATCATATGTGACGTCTTCATATCAGTATAGATGAGCGCAATTCCCTTTTTCCTTTTTAGCCCGGGATTTCGTTAATCTGCGATCATTAATCTTACGTTCAGAATCGGATATTTTCATGTCTCTTTACCAAATCCCTCTTTCTGAGACAGAACTACATTAAGACCTATTCTTACAAAATATTATCTTATTTGTAAAGATCCAAAAGTAAATAATTATCTAACAAATCAAAATTCGATTACTAATAATATGTAATACTTTTATGTTTATCATATTATCTGAAAAATACATCTTAATTTATTATTTTATCATTTAATTATTGTGCATATTGGCTTCCTTGTTTGATGAAAAGTTTATTACAAGCTATCAATATTTCTTCTTGTTAAAATAATTTTAATATTCAATTAACTTCAAATCTACGAAATAAATTTTCGATATGATAAAGCACGTTTTTATTATAAAATTAATTCAAATTACTGTTTAATCAACTTGTTTGTAAAGCAACACTTTTAGATAATCATCTGTTGCAACACAAATATGCATAAAGTGAACACTTTTGAAAAACCCTTGCGGCCTGTAATCTGTTGAGTCTGCTGTTGCACGTAAAATCTCTCGACTGATTTTAAATCCTTTATTACTATGCACCCTTTTCTTCTCGATATATAAACAACTTGGTGTTTGATATGATAAGGATGTTTGTAAATGATAATCCAATTCTCGAAATATTGAGCAGTTATTCTATTGAAATATTGATTAAAATTACAATTTCTTTGTATTTAATCAATATTAATAACAGTATAAAAAGCAATTGTATGATAATCAATATTATCATATCTTAAAAAAATTTTGGATAATTTCAAAAATGACTATTAATATATTGATACAATTATCACTATAAACGGATTAACTTTTAAATACAACACTTACCGGCATACTTGAGATTGCATGTCTCCTTACTGAGCGCATATGTATTTTCAGAACTCATGAGTCTAGTGGGTGAGTGTGTTCTGGCAAAGTTCTGCAATATATAAATTGTACAAATATGAAAACGTATTTTCTTTATGATATCTACATTCTTTATACCGAAATCATAATCTTTGCATTATTAACATTTTGTATTCAATTGTATGCAGTGAAACTATCTTATTTTACGATGGAAACTACTTCTGAAAAAATAAATTTAATAATCATTTTAAACATTAGTTATTATTTCGTATTTTAATCCATCATAAAATCAGATATTTTGTTCAGAAAATAGCGAAATAATAGTTTTTACTATAAATTGTAGCACTTTTATGTTGTTACAAATAAATCTTATTAATTGAAAGTAGTATTGAAGCTTATTGGGGAGCGGAGTAAGTATGTGTAGTGTTTATTCGAATATTCAACATGTAACAATCATCATTAATATGGTCGCGGAATATTTATATTTCTCACGGAACTCACGGAACAAAATATATTTCAAAGTATATACATAAGTACACGCTCAGAAATAATCTTTCATTTAACGTAATACTATTTAGTAAGAATTACTAAACTACAACATATTTTCGGACTTTTTTGGAAGTACATTAATATTTATTATTACGATTTAGGACAAATTACTAGCCTAAATTACATTTTTTAGAAGACTAATATTTAAAAAATATAATTTTTATTTTATTATTTGGTTTATTTATAATTGCGAATTACTTTTCTATAGGATGGTATTTTTTATTTATGAGAAGGTAATTAAATTGGACAAAGTTTTTTCGTTGATAGGAATTAAACCGCCGTCCTCATAAGTCCGAAGTCCCGCGCGTAGCCACTGATCCACTGAAACGTAAACAGTGGCTAACGTCGTACTGGAAATACGACTCAGACTGCATTTGTTATATTTTAATATAAAAATTACTATACTGCAAAACATTCTCTTTAAGGAGAATTCTGTATGTGTTTATTGAACATAATAGTTTAATTGTCAAACTTTTTAATAAAAATTACTATACTGGCAAACAAATACTTCTTCAAAATCTCGTAATTATTATAGAAAGGTCTTATAATTTCTGTTGAATGATAATATTTACTTTCTGTATTTACTGAATTTTACTATACTGCCTTACAGAAACTATAATAAAATGTAGGACTTTTTATTACATTTTACTTTAAAATATACTATTTAACCAAAAAAGTCCGACTACTTGACAATCTAACAATTTTTCTTGTACTTTCGGTAGTTTTTACTGTACTTTTATTGTGCGTGTATATGTAAAATAGATGAACTATGTTTTGAGCAAAAAGTAAGATATTTTTAAATATGTTTAAAACATATTTTTGCATATATTTTCGAAATATATATTCCATCGTGAAAGTATCCCTTATCTGTGTTTAGCATTTGTTCGTAAATTAACATCGTATTTTGACTTTGATTTGACCAAATGAATTCAACAAATCAGTCGTGGTTTCTAAGTAGTATATGTTGTTAATCGCATTCAAAATAAATGCAAGCAAATACTATTGAAATACAGAATCAAACATTTTAGATTGCTAAAGTTAGAGTTTGTATGTAAAGGGATGAACATTTGAATTAGTTCTATTTGATCATTCTAGTTAAATTTAATTGAAGAGAAATTCAATATGATTAATAGAATTTGAATTTGCTAAATTATCTTCATTATCGAACGTTTTTTAATCAGTTGTCTTTTTCTAATGGAAAGTATATATAAAACATTTAAGATGTGAACATAGTGTAATGCAAATAAGTATAAAATTTGAACATGCGAAGTTTTCTATAACTAATGTTCTTTTGCTTTGAAATATGTTTAATACTTGAAGAATTATAACAAGAAAATAATAAATGTTAACAAATATTTGTTAATTTTATGAATAACAATTATTCTACTTGTATTATTAAAATTAAAAAAGTCGTAAACTGAATTAAAAAAAAAGACTCGTAAGAAAATATTTCAAGAATACAAAATAATGGCATCCTTGAAGTAGGAAGAAATTGCTTTCGTTGGGTGTTTATTACATTTTAATCTTAGGTTCCTTTCGATAAAAATCAGTTATGCTTGAAGGTTTTCTTGGAATTTAATTATTTTTTACATTATACTTATTTCTCGCTGTTGCGAAAAGTAATATTTTTAATTTTGCAAAACGAATATTTTTCAGTTTCCGTATGAATGACAATGTGTATAAAAATGTACTCAAGTATATTTCATACATCTAAATGTTTTATTTAAAATAAAATAAATTAATAATAATAAATTACGTGACATCAAATCAAATAATGCCACGTAAAGTCGATTAGCTTTTACTAAACTGATTAAACAATTAATTATAGTAATCCAAAACGGAAATTTACGTCTAACTGTTTTTTCTGAAAGACTTTTAATAATTATTATAAACTTGCATAATAGTTAATGTGTTATCTTAACAATATAATAATACTCGAAGATAAAAGTCTTAATTCAACTTAAACATTGTTTGTTTTTTAATGTTTTTTAATCTGTAAGACTTGTTAGTCTCTCCAAATTTTGGATTTAAGATGGTTTAATTTAAAACTAATCACAGTTAAAATAGAAACACTTACTCATTTTATTTTTAACCGTTTCATTTAAATGTCAATATTGTATTAAAAATTAAAATACACTTCTTTCATTGATCTAATAATTCTTATTTTTTGCAATGTACAAATATATAAAAATAACAAAATCAATTCGTATAAAATTGAATGTGTAAAAATGAATTTAATATTATTATTGAAGGTATATTTCATCGAATATCACTTAATACTACAAAATCATAAAGTAATCCCTTTTATTTAATAAAAGCGATAATAAATCACATTATTGACATTTTTGTTATTTTGAATGTTTAAAAAGAAAATTCTAAAAATATTTAACTTTCATGAATAACAGAAGTCTTATTTAAAAATAAATTATAACACAACTGAAGTAAACTTGTTAGATATTGTGCCTCGTGTAAAGAATGAAAGGTAAGTTATTGCTGATTATTCTTTCATTGATAATAATACACACATAATAAAATGAACAAAAGTGAAAGAGTGGATGAATGAATGAATCTTACATATAAGTATTCCTTGATCGCTGTGATTTTAGTGCCGAACATTTGTACATTGTCCATGTCTCTGCAGTGCCCCTCGCCCTCACAGTTCCTATAACAATCAATAATAATAGTCGTGCTTCAGTTTCGATTTGTTCGACTTTAAATTAAGCAACGTTTTAATTTTTTGCGAAGCAACAAGGAGCACCGGTGGAGCACGGCAGACCAAGAGCGACCAAGGAAATTTGCAGTCAAATCGAATTATCTATGAACAATTCTCGATAATTACACAGAAAACATTTCCGTACAACTGTCGTACGTATATACAGGTTACAGATGCACTGTTAAATAAGGTTAAATCATATTCTTTTTTTAGTGCGTTTGACGCGCTTAATTCACGGGCGTCTGTTGCCCGTAATATGAAGGATAACTCTTGCCCGTTAAAACGGACTTCTGTTGCCCTATTTCGCGTGTCATGTTTTAACAAAAGATTTGATGTTAAAAAAAATGTCAAATAGCTTTTTAACTAATTAACAACTGCAAATTATCATAGAAAAAACGTTATTAATATTTTATAATACATTTATTAACTATTATTATGATATATCAAAATTAAAATTAAAGATTTAAAGATTAAAAAACAGCACCTTCATAAAACCTATCACAGTTTATTCAATTCAAGACATTTTATTACGAACAATGTAAATTTGCTGAAAATAAATTATTACAAATATGTAATTATTTA
>JABFPJ010000325.1:0-46304 GCA_022817425.1 Gryon sp. ZL-2020 | reverse complement strand
GAAATTAACAGAATGCCCAAGCTCTGAGCATTAAAATTAATGAAACGAACGGAGTACGCATTTCAACAAAACGTACGTGGGCGATCAGCTGAAAACTTACACGTATGTGCCACTGCACTACATCGACCCCGCGGCTTCGATATTGCGGCTGTACCTTTCAACGTCACTATATCCATTGCTTCAGGATTTATTTTGTCGCAATATTTTTGATGCTCTTATGACTTAGTGTTGCTTAAACATCGATAGTTCCATCGATATGATCGAAAGTTTAAATTGTATTAACAATCCGAACAAAGCACACAAATTTTCAGTTTTGGATGAAGAAAAGCCACGTTTAAAATGCTGCATTAGAAATAACAAGAGAAAAACAGTGAAAATACTTAATTTAGTCTTTACGGATGAATGTTATGAGAGTACAAACAAAACTAAAGTCTAAACATAAATAACAGTATTTACATTTAAATAAATTAGTGTTCAATATTCTTCAAATATTTTGTTTCACATTTTCTCTTTAAATGTGAATTCATTTAGTTAAACTTCCACTAAATACATTTAGTGGAAAAAAATAAAACTGAATAAGTATTAATTAATGAATAAATAATTATATTAAGTTCCGTTTGACTGAAATGTTTATACATAAATATAATGAAATATCTATATCTACTATCATACATACGAACTGTTGCGTTGTTGTGGAAAAAAGCTACTCAAACAACACTAATCTAGTGGCAAATTCGGAATTACACTTCGCTTGCTTGTTACGCTACTCAAGAACATAACGTATAGAACTGCGCGTTATCAGTTAAAGTGTAACTTGAGAATAAGGAATTGAAGAAGAAATTCAAACTGTAAATTCAAATAAATAAGTCATTATGAAATCAGCTTTATATGCTTCCTTTTTTTATTTATTATTATTATTATTATTATCATAAATATTTATGCGAAAAGATTTCTTATAAAAATAATTTCCTTAAATTGATTGCAACATAAAATAAAATAATTATATATAATTATATATATATAAATATTTCTTTGTTATTTCATGTTTATTTATAAATTCAACATTTTATAACATATTTTGATCAACAGAAAATTAAAACTTTGTCGAAAACTGTGTAAAAAATTATTCAAATATGTACGTTATTGACAAACACTTTGAATTGTATGAAATTTCAATACAAAATTCTTGCGCCATATTTTGTTCAGCAACAAATATTGTCAATATTGATCATCTTACAAGTTTCTCATGCCATCTCTTTTTCTCCCCTGAACTATCTACAACCAAGTTAAGTCGATAATATTTTACACATACAGTTCTTGAAACTGAAAATACTTAGGAAATGAACGAACGATGATAACGTAGAAAAAATCGATTCGTTGTTGTTAACTTAAGAAGAAACATATAAGATTTAAAGATTTCTGCTTCATCGACATTTGTGTACATTTATATAAAAGTTAAATTTACGATACGTAAGTAAACAATAATTTTATGTAAATATAAATCAAAAAATGTAATAAAAATATTTATTTAAAATATGTATAAAACATGCAGTATTCCATTATATAAAAAATACTTTATTTCCCTATGAAACTAACGTCATTTAAAATTTAAGTACCCACAATAATTATAAAAGTAAAAAAAAATCAAAATGTTTCCGGATAATTTTGTAGTTCCATATTCGAATGCGATGGTATAAATTGCATTTCTAAAATGACTAATTCATTTTGTCCTTTGCGCAAAAACACTGATGGTACATAAAGTGTTATTTGAGGCCCAAAAGTAGGCCAATAACGTCCCAAATTATACCCATTAATGTATGCAATTCCTTTGCCCCAAGTGTCGGTATTGAGATATGTATCGCGAGGCTCTTCAGTAACATTGAAATATCCGCGCAAAAACATGGGTCCTCTTTCTAATACTCCTGTAAATTTCTGCTTACTCGAGACAAATTTTAGCTTACTTATATCTTTTAATGGAAATCCTGTGCAATTCCAAGAACGTATTATTGTATTTCCAATAGATAGATCTGATAAACCCTAAAGAAATAATAAGAAACAAATTTAATTATAAATTCAACATTTATTTTATACATACACATAGTTTTTTTATTTTCTTACCTTATAGTCAGACATAAGGTTTCCATAATTCAAGTGACCCAAATTTTCCACTAATACTTGTAGATGAGCATTTTGTTGCATTCGTACATTCAATTCAAACTGATTTTGTATCCTGTCAAGTTTTCCAACGGACAAATTATTCATAAACACATAGCCAATATCTGCAATATTTGCTCGCAAATTTAAAAATCCTCTTTCGTTCATTTTAACCGGTGATTCATATAACATGAAATATGACGATAAATTCATTCTTTCCATATTAGGTGATCCGGACTGTATTCCATAGTTGATTCCGAACAATGTTCGTCCGTCATTATCAAGTAAATTAAGGACTGGTCGTAAGGATACAACTCCATATTCTCCTTTGACTTTATTTGCTGGTGGAGTTATCCTTTTTGATGACGGAAGAAACTATGCAACATTAAAAAGTTTGTTCATGTTTATACAAAATTGAATTATTTATTTTTATTCAACTGAACATATTTTTTAACCATAGAATCTTTTATTTGTAGTTACTTACTTCAAGGACAGTATGTCGAATTGCTAAATACTTGAGAGTTATATCTCCAGCTTCTGTGATCGGAGCATCATAATCATACGAAGTTATTTGGGGTTTGAAGTCATTTGGATCTCCACCATTTGCACCTATTTGTATTAATAATGCAATATAATTATTATACTGAAAATAGATTTTACGTTATATTTACTTTATTTTTATTGAAAATTATCAGACATACCAGATGTAAATTCAAAATTTGTACCACCATAAAACATATAGAAATCAACAGAAGCTCCAAGTGCCAACATTTCTTTTAGCTTTTCCACAACTGGACGAGTATCAACCGTTTGAAAAGCTTCACCCCAGTGAGTTAGCCATCCTGGATAATATTCAGAATTCACAAGTGGTCCCTAAATTAACAATTAAAAGTCATCTAAAGCAAGTTACTCAATTAATTTAAACCTTATTGAAATAATAAACTAAATTGTTCATAATTGTAAAACATATAGTTTGTAATTTCATACCTTCGGAGAAAATTGTCGCATTATGGAAAATGCATTTTCAACATCATACTTGGTTCCAAAGTCGACAGTAGCATAAACTCCTGGTACACTGCCACACTTTAACCACTTATATGATGATCCATCTGTGGTGTATAAAACAGCTTTATCACCAACATGTTCTCTGAACATATTTGCCAGATTTTGCATGTACTCTTTGTCGCAGGCATTGTAACTTCCATATTCATTTTCCACCTAAATTTTTGGACAAAAAATGTTAATTATAATTTATGCGAATTTTAACGATGTACTACTATCAATATATTGATTGAAATTTCAATTCATTTTACCTGAACCATAATAATTGGTCCTCCATTTCCTCGCAAGAAAGGTTGTATTCTTGGAAATAAATTGTCCAAATAAATTTTCACAAATTGCATATATTCTACAAGACATTATATGAGTCGATAAAAACATACAATATAAAGTGTTCTTCTGAAGTAAATACCTATTGATATACTTTGATAAACAAAATACTGCCAGTATAACATATAAATTACAACTTACTATCGTTATTAGTTCGTAATTTTCCAGCAGGAACATAGTTTAGTAACCAATATGGTAAACCTCCCTAAAATGAAGCACATGAAATTTTATTATTTTTAATTGATAAATAATTCGAATGACAATAAAGATGACATACTAAATCTCTTTCGGCACAAATATAAGGACCAGGTCTCAAAAGTAATAGTAAACCTTCCTCCTGGACTGTTCGAATAAATTCAATTAAATCAGCCTCGCCATCCCATTTCCATTCATTTATTTCTGGTTGATGTAAACTCCACTCAACATATCTGTAAAATTAACATTAATTACGACAATTGAATAAAGTATCATTTAAACATTTATAGAATGTTGATTTTATCCAGAAAATGTTTATGCTTTATCTTAAGTTCATGTAAAATTTATCACTTGCTTTCCTTTTCTTCTAACTTTTTTATGTAAGAATATTGAAAATGGAGAAAATTTTGAAAATTTTGTTTTGTATTTATATAATTGTGTTAAAGTATACGTACGTTGATATGGCATTCAGACCAGCAGCTTTGATTTTCTGTAATCTGTCTCGCCAGAATGCTTTTGGGGTACGGAAATAATGAAAGCTGCCAGATACATATTGAAAAGGTCTTCCGTCGAGTAAAAACTGATTTTTGTCGTAATCAATTTTGAAACTATAATGTGTGGTGTTAGGCTGTAATGATAACAATGCATGATATTATATTTCATTTTTAAGAATTAAAGCAAATAATTTTTAAACAGAAAATTGAAAATTGTGTATATTTAATATTTATTTTTTAAGTAAATTTATTAATATTAATTTTAAAATTAGTTTTGTTAATTGAAATAAAAAAAACTTGATTTAATTTATACAATAATAAATTAACTTTAATCGATTGCAATAAAATTTAATAATACATTATGAAATAAGTCGTCCATTAATTATTATATAAGACATGATTAATTATGCATTAATTAATTAAAATTAACCTATCAAACTGAATTTTGTTTACTATTACATAACTCACTTGTAAAATGCTTAACTGTGGTTCCTTTGTTGTTTCATAACATGCAAACTGCATCAGTATTAACAAAAAAATAATCATCTTCTCACAATACATGATAAATAAACTAGAACTGCAAGCAATTATTTAAAATTATATAATTTCAATTAATTCAAACTGAGAAATATATGAAATGCACAAAGTCTAATAATTATTTTAATAAGCTTATTATATCCACTTTTTAAATATACAAATTAATTAACTTTTTTAAATATTAAAATACAAATGAATTTTTATATAGTAAAATGCAACATATATTAAGTCACAAATAACGTACGAGTAGGCAATATGCCAACTCAGTGAAAAAATATATTAGACTGGCTGCAAAACTCTTCTTACAATTATATATAAAAGAATACATTAATAATGCCACTCTTCATTCATAGTGCATGTAATGCTATACGAATACAAACTTGATAACCGTTACTTTATCAATTCCTGATGTGAGATTGCTTAACTTAATGAACAGTAAAGATTGGTCAGAGAGAAAGACTCGTATCTTTAAATAGCATACTCTTCTTGAGATAAAAATATTGTTTGATGACAGAAATCTTAATCCATTTCTAAAATTCAGGATAATTCAGGATAATTACAAAAAAATAATTTAATTATTAATAATATTAATTTCTCATGCAATAAAAAATGGGTCCAAAAATGAAACAAAGCTGAATATAATATATCTCAGAGTACTTATATTATATAATAATTAATCAGTTTATATTCTTTATTAAATTAATACACTGTTCTTGATCATCAGCTTGTTATCAACAGCGTACAAACTTCATAAATAAACGCACGATTTTACATTCTTGGTCACCTGGTGTATTGCGACAACAAAAACCCTCGCCAAAAAAGATTGATTACTGTCAATTGCGTCATTATTACAATAAATCTCAACAAATCGCGGCTACAAAATTGTATTTCATTTACAAAAGAGATCCCCGTATTGTTTATCCAATTTTTACTCTTACCAATTAACATTATGACATAATAAAACCATCACACAATTACTCCATTTTGAATATAGCAGCAATTGCGAGAACGGACCCCCATTATGTACATATTAAAAACGAGCATCTTTGCTCTGCTGCTTTGTCGCGCAATACAAATTTTTCTTCTTTTTGTCGAAATAAAAGCGACACTGCGCCATTTCCGTGTCGTTTTCCTTTGATATAATCAATATCGAATTGCTCTACGTCTACCTAAACTATTCATTGTAGCGCTTCTGTGTAAAGGCACGTTCTCTTGTTCAGTGGAATTCTATGACAAAGGTGCGAAAAGTTACTATAAGGAACGTCTGTTTATTTATGTACTTAGTTTGTGTTAATTTTCTTTTGTGTTGTGTCGTCAAAAAACCAATTATTGCGTAAATAATTTTGAGCTTATGCTTTTACACGGGAGATCCACATTTGCTCACTTTACCCAGATTCGTTACATTAACATGTTTACATTCTTAATTTTAATTGTTATTTTAATCATTAAATCATTAAAAATTGTTTCTTTTTCTTCTTAAGCATTTTTGTTTTCGGAAAGAGGCAGTGTTTTAAAAAGACCTTCGTTAATCGCATAGAACCGCGCTTGTCGATCGCTTTGAATATAAAATTAAATTAAAACTGGGAGAAAATCAAGGTATCCAAAGAAAAGAACATTCGAGTCAAAAAGAAACAAAAAGAACAAAAGAAGTCAACTGCGATTCGTACAAAAAAAGTCATCCAATTGAAGTGGTCGGTTCATTAACTAACGCTCTCGCTCGTTTCCATTGGCTCGACCGACGATGTTGTCTCGCCATCTACGTCCATCGATTCGTCCGTTTGTTTAGTTTGTTCTTCCATTTGTTCTTTCTCCTCTTCCTTCCTCTCCTCGATGATCAGCACCTTCTTAGGAGGCTCATCCTCATGATTTTCGCTCGCCACTGCAACTACTTCTACTTTGTGCTTCTCTTCCTTCTCTCCCTCTTCATTTTCTTCTTCTATTATGGTAGCATTTTCCCACTTCTTCGGTTCTTCTTCAGTTTCCTTCGGCTCTTCAATAATTGGAATCGGTTCTGGCACCAGACTATTTGTTTTCACATTATCCTCAGTTGTTTCCTCAATAGTCAACTGACTTTCTGACTCTTCATTCGCAGGAATTTCACTCAAAACTTCGGCACACTCGAGTGTTTCCTGTGTCTTTTCTTCGACTTCACCCTCGAGTGGCTTTTCTTCGACTTCCTTCTCCTCTTCTTCCTCTATTTTCGTCGTCTTCTCTTCGTCATTTGTGCTCGCCGTTTCTTCGGAACTCGAAGACGAACTACTTTCTTCTTTAACTTCAGTTTTCTTTTCTTCTACTACTCTTTCTGGATTATCTGTGATTACGCTGGTGGCACCACTCTCTTCCTTTTCTTCCTCTTCCTTTGGCGTTTGATCCTTTTCATCTTCTTTCTCGGTCTTTTCTGATCTCTCAGAATTATCAGCTTCAACTTCTGTCGTAACTGATTCCTCATTTGTTTGACTCTTGGTATCCACTTCCTGTGAACTCGCTGAAGTTTCCACCAGTTCTTTATCTTCTTCGACTTTGTATTCTTCTGATTCTGCTTTGTCGTCTTTTTTGTAAGAACTGATGAAATCTTTTGCCTGAAAAGTGGTCTGCAATTTACGGGGTGATTCATTCGACTCAGACTCGTCACTTTCCAGATCCAAACTTGGCTGCGAACTTGTGTCCTCGTTCATTATCGCCTCGGGTACTTCACCCACGATTGTGCTGGTTTCGTGTACAACTGTGCTCATCTGACCGATGCTCACGCGGAATTCGTCTGACATCTCACTCTTTTCATTACTTGATGATGATGATGATGAGGATTCGACAAACTCAAGATTTGATGGGACAAAATTGCCGCTACCACCCAGGTTTTCAACATCACTGGTTGTTGATTGACCGAGTTTGGGAGTACTTTCTGTGGATGAACCGTTTATTGAAGATAATTGTTTGACCACCGATGTATTCTTGGAAGACACATCGTTGTCTGAAGATGAATATAGAGATGACGGAATGTAGAGGGTCGCCGGACCACAGTCCTTCACAAGGGTATCCATCTCCATTTCGTCGGACGTTTGGGAACCTGCAATCATTCATTAATTGTTAATTTTAAGTTCTTTTTAAATCGATTTTCTTTATAAATCAAAAATGTTGACGAAGAGAAAGTTGAAAACTTCTATTTATTATCGATTAATAATAATTTCATTTATAATGCACAATTATTTATACTTTTAATAATCCATATGAAATGAAGAATAAATTGTTATAAAATATTAATTAAATTTTGTATTAAATGTTCAACTTTTATGAAACTTAATCAATAATTTATTTTGTATTTATATAAAATTAATAAAATGTAATTAATTAAAATTAAATTTTATATCTCTGTTTACACAAATTAATTATAAAAATGCAACAAGAAATACAAATAATTAAAAAATAGATATAAATAATTATACACATTTTTTAATAATGATATTTTCTAAACTTAAACAAATATTTAATCTCATAATATTCAAATTGAAACTCAATGCAAAATGGGATCACAATTTTCTGAATAAAGTTGCACTCATATATGATTGCAAAATTTTAATAAATTATGAGTAATAAGAAAAAAGAAAATAAAAATGTTTCTTAATAGTGTAAACAATTTGAAAATATAATAATAATACAAATAAGAAATCAATAATACACAATATTAATTATTTAAATATAAAAATATTACTATAAATAACTTATTATTATTATAATAAATTGTCACAAATCAGAATTAAATAAATTAATACAATAATTAAACAACCTTAAATTATTTGATTTGATAATTCAATGTAATAATAAAAATATATCAAAATATGAACAATTAAATAAAACATCAAAAACATAATAAAGAATGAAAAAACAATGAATTAAATGTAACAAATGAAATATTTAGAAGATATTTTGAACCTTGTGCAAGATCATCGTCAACCGATCCATTGACCATGCCCTCGCCGTTCTCGCTGCGTCTAATAGCAGGTCCGGGTTCTCTGGTGGACACGACGAGTATATTCTTTTCAATGGCGCGCATAAACTTGTCGATCCTATTGTACTCCTTTCGCGGTGTTGTAAGCAGCTCGCAAATTCGCTGTATTGTGAATGGCGCGTTGGCGAAGCTCTCCAATTGTTCCAGCAGACTACTCTTCATCGTGTCATAATTAAAGTGCTCGACATTTGGACACGAAGACAGTCCATCGACATTCGGACAGGTCTCGTAAAAGTCCGTCATCACGCGAACCAGTTTCTCGCGAAACAGGGCCTTTATGAGGGGCCACTGATAAACCGGGTCCCCGGTTTTTGCCACCCAACAAAGATAGTCCTCGAGTTCGCGCGGGATCTCACTTGGGCGTAACTTTTGAAAGTCATCGAGTGCTTGTAACACATCCTCCGGATTCTCCATCCCCCGGCACTTGGCGCGACGCGCCACAAACACGCTTGTTTTGATGATTTTTATATACAAATACCACGCGTGTACACCACTTTGCAATCGGCTTTTTTGTCCCTATTTTTGTTCTTAGGTTAAGTTAGAATTCAACCAAATTGTCGACAAGACAAATAATCAACAACCACAATTTAACTGTCAAAATGAGAAGAAAGTGTGACTTTAATGACAATTAATGAATAGTTAATTGCTTCAAGCTTTGATGATCGGTCGGCACTTTTACGCGGGATGAGATTAAGACAGAAGGAATCGGAGGCTTTGCTCATCAACGCAAGGCCGGTGCACAACACTTTCGTGCAACGGACTTTTAAACAGTTAAGCTTTTAACACAGCATCAATGACGCATTTATGTGAACGGCAATTTAGGTTAAAACATATTTGGTTGCAAATTTTGCGCGGCAAAAATATGTCAATTTAAATACAATAATTTTTGTTTCTTTTTTCAACAGAAATATATTTAAAAAATGTAAATTATGTCAAATATAACATTGAGATTTGTATATAACGAAAGAAAAAAGAATTAATACAAAATAATATTTTAATTCTTTAACTTGTTAAACCAAATAAAAATATGTGTGAGTTTTTGTTTGATGCTTCACTGTTGCCAACGCAACTTTACCTTTCATAAGGAAACATGTTTAAGCATCAATCAAGTGTCGCAAACACCTTGTTTACACGCTTTCTTTGGACACGTGTTGTACAGGTTAATAAATAATAAGATCATCATCCAACCAAACAAAAACAACAACAAAGTTATTATATAATTACAAAAGTATTTTGATTTGATGTATTTTTATTCTGAAATTATTGTTTGAAAAATGGAGATAAAATCAGTAATATTGACATGTTATCTAAATAATGACGTTTAATTGGTGATAAAATAAGAAGTAGTGATTATTATAGTTATTATTAACAAAAAAATTGTCATTGACTTTTAGCGCAAAATGGAGAAGAAAAAATCACCGCTTGTTTACGAGGTTCTTGCCGAATGTAAAACAACGAAGGCGAGAGTTGGTAAAATGACACTGGTCCATCATCAAGTTGACACACCTGTATTTATGCCGATTGGAACGCAGGTTCAATTTTAAAAATGCTATTTTTATTCATTTATTTAACTGCGATTTTTTTATATGGGATTTAATAAACATTATTTATGAACTGCAGATATATCTGATAAATTTTAGAAATAATAATTACAAGTTATAATATAAATTGACTTATAATAATATTTTAATGATAAAAATTAATTTACTAAAATTTAGGGAACATTAAAAGGTATTCTGCCTCAGCAACTGGAAGAATTGGATGTTCAAATTATACTTGGAAATACATATCATCTTGGAAACAGACCTGTAAGATTGATGATTTTAAAACGAGATCCAATGTAGTTTTAATGTGTGTGAAAGATTGAAACAATATCTATGAAATGATAATGATAATTTTTAGGGTCCTGAAATAATGAAAAAAGCCGGCGGCTTACATAAATTTATGAACTGGAAAAGAGCTATTTTAACTGATTCTGGTGGCTTTCAAATGGTATCACTTGCAAAGTTAGCTGAAGTCACAGAAGAAGGAGTCAAATTTATTTCTCCATATGATGGTAATTTCACTTTTTAGGAATTTCACCTTTTATTGAATATTCTAATAAATATTTATTGATTGTTATATTAAGCAATCAACATAAAAGGTATAAAAAATTTATTATTTTAGTTTATTAGTTTAATATTGCAGGTTCTGAATGCATGTTAACACCAGAAAGATCAATCCAAATTCAAAACATAATTGGAGCAGATATCATAATGCAATTGGATGATGTAATTAAAACAACAATCACAGGTCCAAGAATAGAAGAAGCTATGCATAGGTATAATCAAATTATCTTTAACTTGATCTAAAATTTCTTAAAATAAAATTGTCTTTTACAGTTCTCAGATAATAATTAAACCTTTGTAATACTTGTATTAATATTTGGACTCTGGAAACTTAAATTTTAAATTAATGTAACAACTGTTTGTTTATAGAACTGTAAGGTGGGTCGACAGATGTATAGCAGCTCACGAAAGACCCGATGAACAAAGTATCTTTCCAATCGTTCAAGGTGGCTTGCAAATAGAATTACGAGAGGAATGCGCAAAATTATTAGTCAAACGAGAAGTAAATGGTTATGCCGTTGGTGGTTTGAGGTATAAATGTTATTTTTGCAAATTTTATATAACAAGTATAAGTATTATAAAAGAAATAATGTAAATTTGATACTCTTGCAGCGGTGGGGAAAGTAAAAACGACTTTTGGCGTATGGTACATGCATCCACAAATATTTTGCCAAAACATAAACCCAGATACTTAATGGGAGTTGGATTTTCAATTGATTTAGTTGTTTGTTGCGCTTTGGGTATTGATATGTTTGATTGTGTTTTTCCTACAAGAACTGCGGTGAGTAAATAACTGATTTATTATAAAAACTTTTTTTTAAAACAAATGTACAATTAGTACTAAATTTGATATGATTCTATGAGATTAATAAGTTAAGAAGATGCTGAAAAAGAAAATGTAGCAGTAATCTTTAAAGTGTATAAATAATGCCGATTAATACAAACGATTTAATTGAACTTATTAATCAGAAATTAATATTTTTTTCAGCGATTTGGATGTGCATTAACTTATACAGGTCAACTAAACTTAAAACAAGGCAGCTATGGCACTGACAAGCGTCCAATTGACGAGACATGCGACTGCAGTACATGTAAAACCTACAATCGTGCTTATTTACATAACATCGTCACAAACGAAACTGTGGCTTGTCATTTATTAACTATACATAACATTGCATTTCAAATGAGACTTATGCGTGATATACGTCGCAGTATTATGGAACAAAAGTTCCCCGAATTCATTCAAAAATTCATGATAGACATTTATCCAAATAAAGATTATCCGTCGTGGGTAGTTGACGCTTTGAAAGCTGTGAATGTAAACTTATTGTGACGAAAATAAAAATAAATGCAAGTTTTGTAAAAGAAAATAGGTAAATTCAAAGATTTGCATTATAGAGAGTATTGTTTTTCGTCTTTATTTTTGTCAAAGATTTGTTTTGAAAATAATTAATCAACTTTATTTTGATAAATATGTAAATATACATATTAAATTACATATATTAGTTTTGCTGACTTGTTACAATCGAACATAGAGTCTTATAATGTACACAATAATTCACATCAAATATAACGACTACTTTGTTATATATATGTATATATAATTGTATTATTTATCAATATAACATTGCTGATGACAAAAATATTTCCTAATGACTAATATAGTTTTTACTAATAATTAAAATTATAGTGTATTACGGTATAATAAATGCTATAATATATATTTTTTATGTTAAACATTAAACAAATGTACAGAAATGCAAAGTTAATTATTTTTGTTCAAATTAGAATTAAACTTAACATTTCTAAAATTTTTTGTAGATCATAATAATATTGACCAGAATAATAGTTTGAAGTAAAAACATCACAATAAGTCAGTCCTATAATTTAAAGATGCCATTTTTGTATTTTTTGGAAAAATGTTAACCAAATTTTTAGAAATGTTTGTATAAATGTGTATTATAAAAGGTTATAGAAAACCTTGATATGAAATGGAAAATAATTCTCAATGTTTGTATTGAGAAAAATGCCTCGATAATACTGTTGGAAGTTACACCAAGTTTACAGTAGACATTTAGTCAACTTGATTTTTTTTAATCGAATATAGAGACAATTTAATGTAAATAAAAACAAATTGATAATACAGTAGAACCTGGATTATCTGAGATGGTCAAGACCAAGCATACCTCGAATAGTCGAAATGTCGGATAATACGAAGTAACACAGTTAATAGCAATTAAAAATGAAAAACTTCAATTTTATTAATATTCCGATCCTAAAATTGCAAAAACAACGGTTTTTTTTATTTGATAGTTTTATTACCGGTGAAACTTGTATGTTTTATATTATTGATCCGTGAAATTGATAAGTGAACTGATCCGACTCGGATCGGTTCAGTGCCTAGGATAATCCAAAACATCGATTAAACGATGCTTGGATAATCGAGATTCTACTGTAATAATTGAATTATGATAATGAATGATTCATGTAAATATGATTCTTTATGAAAGTGAAAGTTCATTATCAACAGTCTTGAAAAGTTTTAAAATTAACTTTGGCCAGGAGATTTTTTGCCTCTGTGATGTAATTCGGGAAAAACTTCATATACAATGACTTCAAAGATATCCTGAAATAAATTTGAATATTATTTTTTTTTATTGTTTGATTTATTAATAACATAATACTTACATAAAATAATTGTTTGTTAAGATTGATGTTTTGCAAGGTGTCAAATACTTTTGTTGCTCCGCGTTGAGCACTTTGTGTGCCAACTAAATTGGCCAAAACCTCAGGTACGTTATTAAGAAACTGCCGACGTGCTTCTCCACGTGTTTTCAGTTTCTCTTCATCCGTCCGAACTGAAGTTTCATAAACTAATTGACCATTTGGCCACCATGACTTTGTAAAAAATTGAATATAATAGTGTAACATTGGTTCCGAAAATATCCAGGCTACAGTGTCTCTAACTTGTCTGCAAATATATATATATATATATATATATATATATATAATTTCTTTTACTCGAGTGGAAAAGTAGTTACTTTTCCAACTCTCGTAAGGATAAATATCATACGTGACTATTAAATCATGCAAAGGCTTTCTCAATCGTGAGAAAAATCTTTACTAAATTTACTAGTTAAGTAATATACTTATTAATTCAATTTACCTATTTATGGTTCTTCCATAGGTCAGTTGTACAAACGTAATAAGCGATCGTCTAAGAAGTCGAGAAACTCCTCGGACATCAAATATTTCACCTAAAAGAGTATAAAGTGGTTCAGCAATTGCATCTTTTCCAGGACCTAAGCAATCGTTAGTACTGCGACCAGATTCGTTATCATCAAGTAATAATGAAAAATCCTCTTCATCGTCTTTTTCTCGAGAATCTCCACTGCTACTCGAACCCCTATACATTGAAAACATTGTTATTACTCATTTCAATATTAAAGATACAATTTATTATACTATGTTCATCTTACGATTTAAAAAGTGTTGACAAAAAAAACCGCGATTTTTTCGGGGACGGTGCTGTATGCTTCAAATGTTCAGAACTCGGACACAAAAATGCATACAAAGCTTCACTTTGATTCAGTCTCTCATCTTCCAGAACATACTAAAAAATTATTATTCCATTTATAATCACCTTTTATTCTCTTACTTATTAATTTTAGTCTTGCTTAATATGTATAGAAGAAATATTACATTTAGATATTTTTGGATCTGTATTTTATCTTTGTCCAAAGCATTTTTGTCGGATTTGCCGAAGAAACGAAGTGGCTGTGATGGTAGTTCCAGATTTTTTACACTAGAACTTAGTTGACGTAATTTGCGATGCAATTCTTGAAATTCCGGCAGTTTTCTTAACACAACCCATCCAGTGGACACACATTCTTCACTAGCTTCGTCTGCTGCCATATGAACCACCAATATAAATTGCGGGATTTCTCCGTTGTCAGCCATCTTTAATAATAAAATATAATATTATAATTGAATTTTAGTAGTAAAAATGAGTTATTTGTTTTGTGTTTTCATACTTCTGCACTTTGAACATCGGCTCGCCATTTGCCTAAATGCTCAGCCCACATTTCCGTATGATTTAAGTGTGCCTCCAATTGTCTTTTTTCACCTTGCAGCCATTCCACTTCTTTCGCCAAAATACTCAAAATTTTACTCTCAGGTTTCAATGATGATTTCAATGCTTGCAATGCTTGCATTTTGTTGTTCAACTTCTCTTGTAATTGATCTAATTTACTTCTTGCATAATTCGAATGCTCCTCAACCAGTAAGGAAGAAGAATCAGACAAACTCCTATCAACTATTTGGCGGTCTTCAATTATGCCTTTAACATATATTTGTATGAAAAAATTGCCCAACTAATCATAAATTGGAATATAAATTTTGAGGTTTCATAAAATAATTATCAAAGCAATAATCTACAACTCTATCTTTTAATTTCTATTCTACCATTTTAATTGAGTAAAAGCTCTTTAAGATATTTTAACAAACTATTTGCAAAATATATAAATTTCAAAATATAAAATAATTATAATTATTTCTTCTACTAATTTAATATTTTGTTTAACTTACGATCGCCTGAATGGCATTTGTAAAAATATATTTTAAATTAACAAAGTATCCATAAGATTACAATTCATTAAAGTATATTTGTTAAAATTAAGAATCGTTAATTATTTATCAATATTTGTACTTGTATTTCAAATAATTTCTATACTAACCATCAGCACGTTCATTTAAAAGGGCTTCTTGCATTTTCTTGTACTGTTCGCTAACAAGAAACGAGGGATAATATTTCTCTTGTATTGTTAGAACGACACTTTCTTGTACTTCATAAAAGACATCGGGACCCTTGTCCCCGAGCAAAAAGCTTTCCATGCGTTTGCGCACATTTTTATCAACTTTAATTTCCGCCGTGGGTGATTTGATATAAGTATAAAAAATCTCAGCCCCAAGCTGGTGCCAGTTCGAACGATCCGCCGTTCGCAATTCTTGGACCGCTGCCCAGTATCCAATCAATCCCTGACTGGACATTTGTTCCAAGAATTGTGATAAATAGCGACGACCAATCACGTTCTCTAAAACAGACTGCAGTGGAAGAACTCGACTTTCTGTTACAGCATTTGCTTCCATTACGTCACTATCCTGTAAAATGCATTTTTAATTATATTAAATAAATTTAATAAGTAAATTTGATGTTTAAGATATATTAAAGTAAATTAAAAAAATATCTGAAAATAAAAATATTCAAAATTGTCTAATCTAAATCAAACAAGGATACCTGCATCGGATATCCATCCCAACCCAAAGACTGCATATGATGCTCACAAACATCTTTCGCATATGTCAATTGACTGATATATCTATTAAGTTTCCTAGCTTGAATCATATCGGATTTACCGACTGAATTATTTTCAGGATCCAAACCTTGAGCTCTTTTAACATTTTGAATCGTCGTTGCCTGCATGATTTCCGTTACAATGTTGTAGCGAATATGCTTCAGTACTTCAAGATCCTTTGTATTTTTGATCATACGAATGAAATCCTCGAAAGATTCCGCATACTCATAAGTTTTTCGGTGCATTGCTTCAGCCTGTTGCTGTTGTTCAATGTAAGTCAGTATTTTCTGGTTGATATAATCGGGATCGGTGATGAGTTCTATTGCTGGTTTTAAAACTGAAATGCAAAATTATAATTATTATTTTATATTTTGTTAAACATCTTTTATACCTTAATTTATATTAACTTACTTTTGCAAGCAAAAATTTCTCGCAACAAATACTTTACTGGCGTTAGAGAATAGCTTCGAGGCAAGAAAAATATAATACAAAGTTCACTGACTTTTCGCAAATATTCCAGTTCAGTTTCTTTAGATGTTAGATGAGACGAAAGTATAAATATTGGATCTTCTCCCTCAGTTCTGCAATAATATAATAATTGAATGTCTTCGATTATAAATAGAAAATAAATAAATAAAAATAATACTTACGCTGCAGCTTGAGCTAATCTCACTTTCTCAAAATGAAAAGTAATTTTATTGACGATACTACAAGCCACTACTTTGACATGATCCACCTTTACTAGTCTATCGTGCAAACTTTGAAAAGCACTCCATAAATCTTGCTTCATATTGTCCATCACTGTTTCTGCGTCAAATGACAAATCATTTAACCAGGAGCCAATAAAGTCCTGAAAAATTAAATCTAAAAGATTTTGTAGCGCATTATCCACGGATCGAGTAAATATCACAGGGTAACGAATTGGCTTCTTTTGACTATTTGTCTTTGGTTCATAGTTTTTCTGCAAATCAAATATAATGCATAATTTTATTTTTTGAATTAAATTAATTTGATTAAACAATTTATGTAAATTTAAATGCTAATCAATTAACATACCATAAGCATGTT
Source organism: Gryon sp. ZL-2020 (assembly GCA_022817425.1). Classification (NCBI taxonomy): domain Eukaryota; kingdom Metazoa; phylum Arthropoda; class Insecta; order Hymenoptera; family Scelionidae; genus Gryon; species Gryon sp. ZL-2020. Next base: position 29,002 of record JABFPJ010000325.1, on the reverse strand, counting down.
TCTAAATGCATCAAGTTCAGTGACAGTTTTAGTGGTGCCAATACCAGTTTGATGCTTTGGTGATAACGCAACGTTTATCAGCATCACAATTAGCGGACCAACGATGCAACATGACACTGTCATCAATAAAAACATGCACCACCAAAGTACGCTGCTGCTCCATAACAAAACAACCAACAACAAAATGCCAATAACTGCTGACATTATTATTTTGATTTGACTTATCATTAAATCTGCCATTATGCGTTCTTTTATCAATCTTTTTCAATACAATTATAATACAATATAATAATACTGATAGTAATAAATATATTATATTAATAAATATTAAACATATTTAACGGTCAGTTTTGTAAAAGTTAATGCAAACGCAGTTGTTGTAAAAAGGGCACATTGCAGACAAATTGACAGACATTCCGAACACTATTCGTTCATGTTTTTTGTATATTTTTTGTTTAAAAAACAGCCATTTTTTGTACGAAAAAAATGTTAGCTAATTTGTTTATGTTGATAAATGACAGCTCGCTGTGTTTATGCCGAAGAACACGATACTTGTGATGAACTTTGAGCAACATTCTAAAGAACAAATTTGAAAATCAGTTGACAGCATTTTTCCTCTTCGATTAGTTAAAAAGAGTCACAAGTTGTATTGTATGTATTATCAGTCTGAATTAAAATCAAATGTTGGATTATTGCAACTGAACCAAATGTACGGCAAATATCAACTTTCTGTCAAAATATAGGTTTGAAGATACCTGAAGTTGGTTTTGTTTTGTTGTAGAATTGTGGCAAGCTGCGTTTTCATTGGTTTTCATGAAGACAGTAAATTTAGCCAACTTACATTTCATATTTTCCCGCTTTACAGAGTTTCCTATTTGGCAAATTCGGAAACTAAGAATATTTTGTATTAAAAAAGAACGCACTTATGTGACTTGAATTGTCTATCCTTTTGTAATACAAAATATTCTTAATTTCCGAATTCGCCAATTGTGTAATTTTTTAGTTTGCGAAATGTTCTTACAAATCTTAAAACTCATATGATATTCTCAGCAAATTCGTGAATAAGACAAAGATAGAAATACTGTTTACTTGAAAGTAGGGTTATCTCTGTTGTTGACATGGAAAATAATATTCTTGTCTCGTTAATTGAGACAATTTCTAGCAGACAATTTCGTTTCTGTTAAATCTTCATTCGTTTTGACTGACTGATAAAAACTACTACAGCTGTCATTTATTGTCAAAAAAATCTTATATCAATCATGAGTTTTCGTGCATTATTGGCACGGATAAAGCCTTATGATAATTTAAAAATTGGAGAGTAAGTAAATTATTTAATTAATAGTAATTACTTGAAATACAAATAATCAAAACAATGATAACCTCAATGTTTTATGTAATCTATATTTATATTTTGTAATTCATATAATATTAGTATATTGTATTATTGGTCAATAATTCAATAAATTTATTTTTAAACTGCAATCATTAAGCATAAATGCATACATCGTGATTTTCCATTTACAATATAGATGTACAAAACTCTTTTCGACAACCAACTGCATAAGAAAAGAAAGTGAGATTACACCTGCTGCACCCACTGAAAAAGCTGGTTTGCCGCATGAAAAAGATTTAAAACATGGTCAAGTAACTGTGCGAGAAACTGAGGATATTCATCTTGTTTCGGGTATTCCGGAAGAACACATTAAAACTCGAAAAGTTTGTATTTATCAACCAGCAAAAAATGCGATGCAATCTGGAACGAATAATATTAATTATTGGCAAATAGACTTTGATACTCGAGAAAGATGGGAAAATCCGTTGATGGGATGGTGCTCTACGTAAGAGAATATTTAATTAAAAAAAAAGAAACAATTTTTTATTTGATTTAAGATTTTTAGAATTTTAGTTTTTATTAACAAGAATTAACTTAAAATATTTGTACATTTAAAACAGAGGGGATCCTATGTCAAACTTACAAGTGGAATTCACATCTGCAGATGAAGCAATAATCTATTGCAAGAAAATGGGTTGGGATTATTATATTCAAAAACCGAATGCAGTCGGTCCGAAACCACGTTCGTATGGACAAAATTTTGCTTGGAATAAACGAACCCGGGTGTCAACAAAGTAACTTGCAGAATTAATTTTACAGTTTACTACTGATGAATTAGTCGATCTTAAATCAATAATGTTATTACATTTATTGTAACATAATATTTATGTATAAAGTTTATAAATAAACAAAAATTATCTCAGGAGGAATTATGTGAAAATAATCGAATTCACAAAATGAAACTGATTATTTCAGGATAATTTTTTTATTTTGTATTTCAATATTATAAAGATATACATAAAAATATGATTTGGGTGTAAAAGGCCCAAATTGACTCGATATAAACTAGATTTTGTGTTTAAATTATGAACACCAATATTACAATACAATGTATTAATATAATGGATTTTTATATTATTTTTTACTTGTATTCACTTAAAAAACAAAGTCATTGCATTAAGAACGAACTAAATATTTAAAGTGATATATCAAGCCTTTTTTCCAAAAACGAGTTCCGTAAGAAATTCAAAACGACGCTTCCCGAATAAAAAGTTGCAAACAATTCCTAATAAATGTTTCAAATTTCCTAATACACACATTTAAACATTTGTATACATGCATATACATGGTTTGTATGTGTATTAGGAATTGTGCAACATTTATTTGGAATTATTAGGAAACTTTAACACGGGTTTGCATACAAAACAAAATATATCAGACAATTCTTTTTTTCATAAGGAATTGTCTGATGTATTTTTATTTATACAAAAAAAGTTTCGTTCTGGAGTACTTACAGAACTCATTTTTACGGTTTCATGTATCGCCTTAAAAGTACAGCTTTTACAAAAACATACTTTTCGTTTTCATTGTTATTATTAAATTATTATGTATTAAAATATATAAAAATAAAATAACTAAATTTGAATATGAATATAATGTACACAAATATTAATTATATTTCTACACTGAGAGAAATTCTATATGAATATTTTAATATAAATAATAGTTAAATTTGTACTTTTTTCTCAGTATCCTACAAATACCATTTTTTATAATAATTATCCATATCTAATTTTTCTCAGAGAATAAGGTTATAATATTTCATGATATATATTCATATAAACTCTTTATTTTGAAATCCATTTAATGTAATAAAAATCCATGTTTATAGTTTTCGTTACATAATATTAAAATTATAACCAAAAGTATGATTATGTATTATTGCTTGAAGTTGCATTCATAAATAAAACATACCTATTTTGTAATTTTGCGTTCATAGATGTTAAATTATAAAAATAATAATTCTATTGAAACTTATCATTCGTTTATAATCTATATGTTTGTATATATATTCAATATATATATAACATAACAAATAAATTCTTTGGCATTTCATTAACATCGTCTAAAACTCATATTATCTGCTTTACAAACATGTTTCATATAAAATTACATATCTTCATAATATTTACGGCTACTGTCTTAAAAATCATCTTCACTTGATTCACTGCTATATGCTAATTGTTCTCGCCACCATTCACACACCTCCATCATAACGCTCGACGTCTTTGGTGTCGTTGTTTTTGTCGTTAACGTTTCTCTTTGCTGTCGCGATTGTTCGGTTCCTTCAATTACATGTGGCAAGTTGTTTTTTACAGCTTCTATAAAACAAACAAATTCAATGTATTTAAACTACACATGATTTTGTTTGAAATTAATTTCACATTGAATTTTAAAATATGATTTAAAATAATTGTTAAGATTGAAAATTATATGATTACGTGTTGTTCTGTTGTTTCGTTTTTTCGCAACTGCAATTTTTTCCTTGTCAGATCGAATTGATGCGGGATCTGACAATGTAGGTGCCAGATACTTTCTTCCTGACGCACTTCCAATACTATCAGACCTTGGCAATACTACGGGTTTTTTTGCTTTTGGTATTTCAGAAATCTGAGTAACAATTTATTTTAGTTAAATTATTTTAATCAAGAATCATATAAATATAAATAAATATATGTTAAATGTACGTAAATATTTATTTAATAAAATAATAATATTACATACCTTTGTTTCTGTTTCTTCTTCTCTTTCTGGCGCAACTTCTTTCTTTTCCTCAGCAGCTTCTTGCATAGGTATTTGAATATCATTGGTGGCTCGAAGACCCGCAATAAGACTATTTTGTTGTTTCTATATACATTCATTAAATAAATTAATAAAATATATTTTTTCAATGAAATAATAATATTCCAAAATATATCATCATTTATACTTACTGATCTAATTTTTTTCAAACATCCTTCTAACCAAGTTCTTATAGTTTGTTTAGCAACTTCCTCTTCTATGATATATTCAAATTCTTCTCGAGCTAATAATTCTTCCAATTGCAATGCTTTTCTTATGTCTACTGAACGATAAGATAGCATACTAAACGAAAAAATGGGTCATTATTATGTTTATGAAAATACTTTTTCTTCAATATTTAAGAATAAAACAAAAATGCAATTTAATACTCACTTAATAACATCATGAAATGTTACATCTTCGCCATTATGTAATCGCTCCAATTCATAACACATATATTTAAAAAGCAATCTATCTTTTTGTGGATCTGTTTCTAATCGCCCTTTTAGTAATCGTAAAATAAATTTCACCTGCAATCAATGTAAACTTAAATTCAGTTGTTCTATTATTATAAATTTTTTTAATAATATTTATTGTTAAACCTTTTTAACTGGAATGACTCCTCTTTGATGAATATCGACAACATTCCATGTATTTTGAAAATTTCTAATATCAGCATATGACAACAAAGCATCTTCTTCATTTGAATAAAATAAGGAAAAGTTCTCCATGATAATAGCTTAATTTTATGAAACAGAGTAACATATATTTAATATATATAGTATTTATAGTAATAAAAGAAATTTATTTGATAATTATTTTTCTTACCCACTAAAAGATTCAAAACAATATAAGTTATGATGACATAAAATGTACAAAAGTAAAACAACGAAGCATAGAAATTTCCACAATCGGTTTCCCAATAATTATTTGCTGGTGTGCAATACGGTGGTTGGATCATGCAGTCGTGCATTATTTTATTCCAATCTTCACCTGTGACAATACGGAAAAGCATTGCTACTCCTGTGACTGGGGATTCAAAATTTGCTCGCCTGTAATCAATTTAATTAATTTATTATATATTTGAAAATGAACATAATTTTAAATAATTAATTTTAATTAATACCGTCCAATTCCTTCTCCATATTTGACAGTGCCAAAAATAATTGTCCCAGCTAAAGCATAGAAAAAGACTAACAGGAACATTCCGAAAATAATAAAGAAACTTTTACAGACTGATACTCCGACAGTTAGCATTAACATTTTTAAAGTTGTATGTTTTCCAGTGATTGTGAAAAATCGCAATATCACAACCATAAATCCAATCATGTACGACAAATCTTTCTGTAAAATAAGATCATTGAGATTAATGAATATACAGTTTAAATTGAATGAAATGAATTTACGTATTTAGCAATTTTGAAATTGATATTTTAGACTGATAAAAATCTATATATTCGAAACTTATACCTTCATTGTTAAGTGAATAATAATCCAAATAACTCCAAATGATGTGACGAATAAATCATAACGATTTCTTCGCGATTGCCAATATCCTCGCGGAGTAAAGGCGATGTTTTTCATTATAACTTCCACTAAGAAAACCAATGTTAGCATCGCGGATAAAAGTGCCAATGACTCCGTGTGGGTTTCTTCTGTTCTCCACTAAAAGTGTCATAATGGAGTTATAATATATTAATATCTCATTTGTATTATTTTATTTAATTTTCATTATACTCATTGTTTAGAATAAAATCTTACCGATACAGTTAACAATGCGCTATTAATAAGCACCATAACTGCAATAAATCTTTTAAAGCAAATATTTTGGGTGATATCATAGACAAAAGCTCGAAACTTTTTGCCATCTGGTCTCGGTGGTAGGTGTAAAGGCTGAGCTATTTTCAATCTCTTTTTCAAGTCACACCTAAAAATGAATAATTAAATATGTGTATTCAGTTGCTTGAAAAAGAAACTTCGATTTTGATTCAATACGAGATGAAAAATAACAATGCGAAACAATACTTATTAAAATATTATACTGACCATCGTCTTTGATCGACAGTTAGTAAAGCTGTACCCTTATTTTCGGAATAATTAGCAATAACTACACCAACAAACAAAGTTAATCCAATCATACAACCAAGGAAAATGTAAATGTGAATATAAATTGCGTGAACCTGGAAATTCAAAACATTAATTAATTAATAACAACTTTATTCACATTTTTTGTTGTTGTAATTAATTTTGTATTTTAATCGAATCTACTAACTGGACCCAAAGCTTTTATTAACACATCGCGGACATCAAGCCAACCCTTAAAAGACAGCACTTCAAATAATGCAAGCATTGCGTCTCCAATATTATCAAAATTAAATCGTTTGGGATTTGCCCTAAAAGTAATTAAATGTATCATAACATACGTACATTATTTAATCTTTTAAATAATTCAAAATAAATGTGAAGATTAAAATTACCAAACCCGGGGTACCAAAATTGACGGATAACTTTCATTTTTGCCTGGTTTTAGCTTCATCTTCGTCACAAACACACGCCTCATAAAAACTCCGACACAATCTTCCTTCTTCGTTATGGTTGGATCATTACAACGAGCTAATCTGCCACCATACAACTGTACACCATAACTTGCAAACACAAACATCAACAAAATTAACAACGTTGATACCAATAGAATTTCCTTGAAACCACGACACAACTCATAGACAACTTTTCTCATGTGCGGAACCAACGTGAATATACGTAGAGGTCTTACGCATCGCAAAATCATCAGCAATTGTGCTCCCGAATTTGGAGGCACATTCCTTGGCATCCAACATAAAAATACCAAACTTACCTACAAAAATTTCAAAACGAATTAACATAATAAAATAAAGTAATATGAAAAATGTTGATTTAAATTAAGCTTACAACATAAATAAAAACATCTAAGACAGAAGCAACATCTTTGATATAAGCCTTTGGTGTAAAAAATAATCCATCGGCGAGTATTTTCAATGTTAACTCAATGCTCATGAAAATCACAAAACCATATTCGGCAATTTGCAATCCTGGGACCTCCATCACTCGATATTTTGGTGTTTCGAACATCATTGATATACACGACAGGGTTGTTGCACAGATCATAAACCAATCTAAATACGTGACGAGTCCGAGAAAATTACTGTAACAGACAAGTGGCAATTAATTAATCATCAAAGATGATGATTATTATTACTAAATATAATCACCATAAATAACTTACTGTAATGTTTTATATTGAACTTTTCGTTCTTTGCCGGTTAGTGGATCCTTAAGTCTTGCATCGTAACGTGCATAAACTAGAAGTTGACAAAATTTACGAAATTTACTCTCTCGGGGCACAGCAAAAAGCGGCGTGTCAAAAAAGGGATGGTTTTCGCGCAAATCCTCTTCTCGTTGATTTCTATACATTTTTATTAGATTATTATTTTTCTTGCAATAATATTTTATACTATTTTGAATCATCAAATATACCTTCTCATCTCAGCCTGTTGTCGTTTAGCTTGCAATAGTTTGATATCCAAATCATGTGGCCGACTGCGAGACGAAGTCATTCGATTTATGGCTCCCATGTCTCCGTTTTCCATAAGATGTTCGTACGTTTGCTTAAGTTTGATGGAACCACTGCGAACACTACGACGTATCGACCTAGTGAATGATCTACACAAATCATCAATTATAACATCCATTAAAAACATTATTTGTATTCGTATTTGACTGGGAATTTGTAATAATGAGAAAAGTGAAATTATTATTTGTTCTAATTTCTACTATAAAGTTTCTGTATTCCATCCTGTTACTAAAACCTAATTCTAATAAAATGATTATCACATCATGCTTCATGATTTATAATTAAGTATATAAGTTAAACCAAAGATTAGTTACTCTATCATAAAGATATTTAAAAGTAAAATTTGTTATATAAATCTATGCAGTTTTTGTTTGTGCTTTTGCAAATTTTTGATTAAGTTTAACTAGTTACTTCTTTTGATCGATTCTCAGCTGTTTTGTGCTGCTAACAGTTCCTTGTGGTTTTAACAACCCTTTTCCTGGCACTGGTATCATGGCTGAATCCCCTAGTAAAAGTCTTTGATTATTTGAATCACTGAAAAAATGAGAAAGATAAAAATTAATCTCCAGCATTTATTTTATAAAATATTAACATAATTACAGCAATATTTTTTAGACAAAAATAGTAGAAGCTTACTTGATAATATAATTAATAGCAGCTTTTCTCAAATTAGTAGTCACATTTCTGACTTTCGGTGGGTTATTTAGTATCTTCACTGGTCTTTGTTTGCGATACACTATTTTTGAATCGAACGTTTCGTGAAACTTTCTCGCAATGCCATTTTCATCTTCCTCCACTTCAAATACAAATTGTCGCATAAAACTCTCTCTTACCTACATTTTAAGATGAAAGAAAAATCAATGTACAATTTGTTTGAATGTTTGTCTCAATAGAAATAAATAAATATAAACTTTGAATTACATACTTTCGGTAGATTGAAGTCCGATGGTACTTTATGTAAACACGTCATTTGCGGACTGTCGGGAAACTTTTCGAATATTCGTAATCGAAATGGCAAAGTTTCTTTGATTTCTGCACTTTGTTCGCGAAACTTCAGTTGTTTCAATTTTTTGATATCCTCATCCAACTCAAGATTATCCAAAATTACGGCGACGAACAAACTTAATACAATCTGTTTTTTAAAAAGAAATTATTCTTTTAACTAGTTACTTATCAATATATTAAAAACTTGCAAATATCAAATTTTAATGATGACTTTTCATACCAGTGTTACGAATAGATGATAACAAATGAAATAAATTGCCACAAAAGGTGCCATTGTTTCGTGAGTTCGCAACATTGTTTCGTCCATCACTTCTACCCAGGCCTCTTGAGTTAAGATTTGGAACATAGACATAAATGCCTAAAATGTAAAAAAGAACAACTTATTAATGTCTAACAAATTTGAATTCACTTTATTACTTTAAAAACTTAATCGACACTCTGGCTTAGCATTTATCACATGCTTACATATACGCAATACAAAAATCTTCTAAGTCTTCTAAGTCTGAAATATATGAACCGATAACCACATGAATACACACATACATAATATGCATTTTTTGTATAAACTTACTTCAGGAAAAGTTTCAAATTTTGTAAAATCACAAAGAAAGCAAAACAACTGCATTGAAATACTCGACGATATTACAAGCAAACACATGGTGAAAATAATTAAGCTTCCGAGCTTTTTTCCTGGACCGAAAATTTTGTAGACAAAATCTTCTAACATAGGCGATGCTTTAATGAGTCTTACTACACGTAATACCTACAGAAATGAGAAAAACTGTTAATTTTTATTTATAATTATTAATATTTACAATTAAATAATGTAACTTACTTGAAAATAAGTAAACCATGAAAGATAAAAAATCGGTATTATATGTATGGTAGTGCCAACTGTGAGAAGCAATTCAAATTTGTGAATGGAGTGTTTACAGTAACTGCGAAATCCCAGACACCAAATTTTGAAAAGCGTTTCTAAATCAAGGAATATCGTAAATGCAACTTCCGCATAGTAGTAGTTACTATAATATGGTATTTCTGATCTTTCGTCGTGTTTGAAATTCATCGTTGCCGTTGTTATACCATTAGCTAGTATAGCAAACATTACAACCATCCGAAATTGTGGCGAACGCAAAACCGCGTGACACAGCGGTGACGCTGGACCTCCGTGCTTATTTTCATCAACGGTTATCAATTTCCAACCATTGTCATCGCCAATTAAAATCTGAAAGCAGAGTTTTGTTAATTTTGTTAAAATTTCGAAACAACAGTTCAAAAGTGTTGAATATTTTCCACCTGAGACGCTGAACTGTTGTTAATATGGCCACGAACTCCCCACATTTGTTGAAATTGCACGCGAATTTCGTTGAATGTTTCTGTGATGACAGCAATGAAAACATTTTTGACGAGCCAAGCTAAAAAGAATATCATCGTACTGAAATAGAGAATTGCTCGCCAAGCTGGAAGACTGTCGATTGCACGATACATTATGAAAACCCATCCTTCCTGTGATGCTGCTTGATATACGGTGAAAATACTTGTTACTAGAAAGAAAGAGATAAAGATAAAAAATTATTACATTATTTACAATGACAAAGTTACGTACTGTGATGTATAGGAATTTACTTACAAAATTCATCGAAACCATTAAAACCCATGATGTACCTCGACATTTCTAATTTGATGCATTTCATTCCTTCTGGACATTGGTACCCTGACTTTGGATCTGTTGAGCAAAATGTATCCGGAATCGCTAGACTGTTAATAGTCACGTAATTTGGATTCGTCGTATTGAGAACACAGTGGTTTTTTAATTCGCCGAAAAATTGCACACCAAGAAGTCCATATAGCGACATGAAGAATAAGAAAAAAAGTGTGACATTGTAAATTTGTTGACTTGATCGTCTGTAAAAAGACAAATTATAAATCGTTCTTGAATGAATAAAGTCACTCTAAATGTTGATGTTTGTTGAAAAAATATATTACTTGAAAATTTGATTGATCCTAGCTTTAGGCATTGAGAATTTAAGAAAGACACGTAAAAATCTTATCATTATCAATGGCCGTGGGCATCGCAATATGGAAGCATAGCTGAAGTTAACAAGTAGGCCAAACATTTCGAATGTTTGTAAAATAATTGATATCCATATAAACAAAACCATACTTGCGTCAAATTGACACCAGTGATCCTTTAGATAAGATTTGTCTCTCTGCAAAGTTATGTTCTATGTAAAAAATCAGATTCAATGTATACAAATCAAAATTATTCATTTGATTAATATTTAAGCAATATCAGAAATTATACTTACTTTCATGACACCACGAATATGCATTTTGGCAAACATCTCAGCGGTAAATAAAAATGCTACGAACATATCCGAAAAGTATGTAACATATTGCAGTGCCGGAACTTTTTCAAATGTTTTCGGGGTATTAAGACAAACGGAAGCCAATGATACCAAAGCACAAAATCTCATCAGTCGCCGCACCCACATCTATATTTTAATATTCGCAATATCATTATGTATAAAAATTATATAATTATTCATATTTAATGATTAAGTAGTTCAATTAAGTTCACCTTATTAACCCATTCGATATCGGCACTTTCATTCAGACACTCCTCTGGGCCATAATCGGCCAACACAGGTTCGCCTTTTAAACTTTGTTTTCGACCCAACATTTTTAATTAATTGTATTTTTGTGCGTTTACGAATCAGACCTACAAAATAAATAATTACGAAAATAATTAATCCCACTAAAATACAATTAAAATGCCTAACTATTGATCCAAATGTTTAATTGTCTAAATATTCTTTATTTTCATAAATCTTAGATTTACAACTTAAAACCATGACATCAATATTTTAACTTCTTTCTAATATCAAAATTAAATTACTTCGAGGTTATATTAACATTACAAAATTAAAACAAAATTTTATTCCATTAAAATGATCAAACTCGTATCTTAAATATACTAAAACTTATAGCATCAAATAAATTTGAAAAGCAAAAATTAAAAAAATAAACCATTCTTACTGTAATAATAAATCAGATTGTTTTACTAAATGTGTTTAATGAAAAAAACGACATAAAAAGGCTGATGAAGCTTATCACTTACCATTTTAACGGTAGACTTTTTGTTGTGTTGAAAACAAGTTTGCTACCCTATCAAATGTTTCTCATTATGAAATGATGTTTTGTTTGATCAAATTAAAGTGAATCAAGTATTTTTTTTAATTTCGTATAGGCATAGGGTTTGAGTATTAAACGTTATGATGGTAAACAATATTTTGATACGAGTATGTTGAGTTACATGAACCATCTGCGATGTATGGAGCATGAGCAGCATCCTATATTCATTCGGCGAAAAGATCAATATTTCAAAGAGTCGAACACAATTTTACTTGTTATTAGATAATTTGTATAAGTAAGACTTATATAAAACTTCTTCTTTTCAAATTGTTTGTTAACTTCTTTAAAATTATTAACATAAACAATTTTTTTTAATATTGCTTATTTAATTATAATATTTTCAAATATATATTTTCTTTTTTTTAGAAGTTATATTGACTATATTTTACTGAAAAAAAATAAATAAATAATTTACGATTAATAACAAAATTACAGTCTAATTAACATTTGGGGTTTAATAAAACAAAAATAAATCATTAAAAAATATAATTCTGAGCATGGAACATTTGTAACAATCAATTCAAACTTCAATTAACATAGATAAACGATAAATTTATTTTGCAGAATTTTAGTTTATTAATATACATTGCACGAGATCTTTCTGAATAGTTTATTTATTTTTTCCATTAAATAAACTGTACAACTTGCGAAGGGAAGATGGACAAGAAACAATTACAATGAATATTCAAAACAACCGCAATTCATTATTTTTGAACATAAAAACGCTCATTTTATGAGTAAATGGCTCGGCATCATACAGTAATCATTATTTATTGAAATATAAAATAATCTATTAACACTTTGTGAACCATGGCTGCATCACATCCAAATATAGAAAATAATCATTGGATGTTAAATATTTTTCATTCACAAAGTGCTTTTAATGTGAATAAGTATTCTATTCGATTTCTCCCTGTTGAAAAAAACTTATAGAAACTAATAAATACATATAAGAAATATGGACAAAAGCTGCATAGATCCTAATAGAAGTATCAACAAAGACACCTTAAATTGTATGTCCTGATTTATACAAATAGAAAAGTCATTTCATAAGTTAATGCTTAGAGAAACTATTAGATCCTTATAGAAAATTGGATAAATCTTGGACAAAAGCTGCATAGAAACTGATAGATACAAATAGAAGTACTTTCTATCAGTATTTTTCAACAAGGCTGTATTAAATTAATAATAAGTTTCTTTGTTTCTTCTTCATTCAAAAAATGACTAATCAACATTTTTAAATATCGCTTTAGATTAATTTTTTCACAAACACACAACATTACGTTATAAATTTACAAATCAAATTGCAACATTAATGCTTTTGTATAACAATAAAATGTACATATAATTATTTACAAATGTTACTTTATATTTTTTTCTCATAATGCTACATTATTTCATTTATTATAATATAAAGTAAAATCTAAATTCATAGTTGATATAAAACCAAGATCTATAAGGTTCCATAAGTATTTACTTGTAACATAAAGATAAAACTATTATCATTGATATTAATTGCAAATTAATTATGGCACCGCTTAATAACTTAGTTAATAGTTTTAAACTAATATGATAATAAATATATGTAAAAATATTATAAATTTTAATTAAAAATATGAAATATCGTTGTAAAGAATTAGAAAATTAATTTAATAAGCCCATAATAATGACATATATTATGCAAACACTTTCAAATATTACAAATGTTGTCTTCAAATCATTTTTTTTATCAATTTTTAATACGCATCTAGCCTTATCTACGTTATTTCGTAAATCTACAGTAAAATAATATATATTGCAATTTTCGAATCGCTAGAAAAATATTTCGCCGTTGACCTGCAACCACCGACAAATCATTTTCCGTGCAAAGGAACATGTATTTACAATCGTGAATCATGTGAAAAAGTATACATAAATACGTAACAATATTTTTTAAATTATGTTTTGAATTAATCAAAATGAGTCAAATTATAAACTTGAAGATTTTTTGTATTATTACAATATTTCAAAAAAATTTTTACACAAAATATTATACAAAAAAGCAAAAATGAAGGAAAACTTTAAAAATTATCAATTGTGCGTCAAATTTTTGTTCAGTTTTGTTTCTGTTTCCTTAATCTTTCGATGCATAAAAAACCGTTTGATAACTTTCATTTTTTAAAATCGATTTAAGACTAGTAGTCAATTGCACACAAATCTGAGAAAACATTGTTTTATAATAATAATTATTATTATTATATTCAATTTATCTGTCAGAGACTAGTGATAATATTACGATTCACATATTATGTACAAATCTTTAATTACTATTTCATCTATGTAAGAAAGTTATCTATATATATACTTGTAAATGTTTCATTGTACGTCTTTCTGTTCAAACTTTTTTAATATACTTTATTGGTGATTTTTCAAAAGACATTTGGAACAATATGTCGATATTTTGATTTGAGGTATATATTGCCGATAAAAATGTCAGAATCAATGAAGAATACAAAATTGCATCATTGTATTCATTGCTACAACAATTTTTGTATTTGTTGCTCACTTCAATTCCATCAAATTCCATAGTTAATCAGAAAATTCATACGAGTATGCGGCAGTTACTAGCATTTTTGCGAAAGCAAATTATTACTTTAACGATTTCAAATCAATTAACTTATCGTAATTAATCAACTGAGCCGAGCAGATTTTTCTTATTTAAATGTTAAATGTGTATTATTTTGTAAAAATAATCATTACATATTACAGTATAATATAAGAAAGTTAATTATCACAAAAGTTATAATTATCACAAAAACATTTTTCATTTTTACAATTATTATTTAGATCTTTTTTTAAATAAATCATTAAACAAAAAGTATGAAATTAATGAGAAAAAAATAATTAAGATATGATTCACAACCAATAATCATAATTATAGCGTTACATTTGTGATCAGTATTTCAGATCATATGATGAGTTTATGAACGTATACATAAATATTTTAACAAAATTAGTAAATAGTTTGTATAAAAACTCACGTCAATAGTTAATACAAAACTAAGTGTTAAAAATCACGATAAACTTATCTATAATATATATTTACATAAATCTATACAAAATTGTATTTAAATGAATAAAAAGTAAATAAAAAAATAACAACAAAATTATGTTTTTATATAAATTATATATATATTTTCATATGTATAAACAATTCTTTCATATCTGCTCAGCTCGTATCA
Source organism: Gryon sp. ZL-2020 (assembly GCA_022817425.1). Lineage (NCBI taxonomy): Eukaryota > Metazoa > Arthropoda > Insecta > Hymenoptera > Scelionidae > Gryon > Gryon sp. ZL-2020. The sequence goes on along the minus strand of JABFPJ010000325.1, from coordinate 13,797 downwards.
AATTTATAAAACTTATACTTTCAAAAATTGTTTCAAACTTGTTTAAATGTATAAGAATTAGGTCGATAACAATTTCAAAAATATATATAACGCGATTACAACTTTTGTATACAAATACAAACTTATGTTTATAAAAATAAAGATACATTTTAACTTACACTTCATCTTAATATCGAAGCCTGTAATATTCCACTTTTTTTACTATTATTTATTTTATCTTCGACAAATTTTTCATTAAAATTAGATTATTACTTTTTGATTTTTCAATTTTCGATACAGCGTCGTTGTGTTTTATTATAAAAATTCCTTTTTTTTTCAATATATGTTATCTAACAAAAAAGTTAACCAAGTCTAACTTTAACTAATTGTATCAAAGTTAATTTAACTTTAGCTAAGTGTAATTAGCCTCAGTTTACTTGAGTTAACTTTATTTTATACTATTTAGATCAAATGAAATAGTATTTGAATTAGGACGCTGTATTTCAGACAAATAATTCGAAAAATAATTCAAAGACCTGCTTCCTTTTCTGTTTCTTGTTTGTAAGTCTATTTTTAAGATCCTTCGTTTCAGAACAATCGTTACGATTTATCAGGACTGCAACACTTGGAGCAATCGAAACAACTAGTGTGCTATCTTTTCGACCAAGACGAGCGACCACTGTTGGACAACACGTCCTCAGAGGCTTGATTTTGCAAAACCATTATCTTCTCCTGAAGACACTTTTTCTCCTTCAGCAATTCCGCAATATTATCTTGCGCCGCGGTTAAATATGATTTGAGCATCTCCGATTCCTCCTTTATTCTTCGTAAAATTAAATTTTCCTCAAACAATTTGTCCATTGATGCAAGACGACGTTTTAGCTCATCATTATCGGACTTCATTTGTTTGCTAGATTGTCGCAGCGCATTAATCTCCATTTCATGTTCATGATTTCTAATCTTTTGTATCTCTATTGCACTTGGACTTGGGGTATTATTGGTTACTGCAAAAGAAGTAATTATAACATTAGTATTAATTCTTTATTTTTAAAAATTTTTTTATAAAGTAAAGTCATCTAAATTGTTGAAACATTTTTTAATTGATATTTTTCATTTCAGATTAACTGTTTAAATTTTGTTTAATTAATTTAATTTAATTATCTTATATTTATAAAAATATATTAAATAGCTTCATTTTAGTTATATATTTATGTTTTGAAATATTTGGAAAATGTCAATGATTCATTTGGACTGTTGTAATTTCAAATTCATTCATTACTTCGGTTAACGAATAAATTGGAAAAAGCATGCAATGAAAGAAAAAAAGAAGGATAAAACGAGCGCATTTTAAGCAATAGCTAAAAAACACTACAGGGAAATCTACTTGTGTTATACCCAATGCTCACATTCGAAAGGCCTTCTGAGTGCACAGAACAAGTATGCGAAATGTAATATAAAGTCAACGTTAAATCAAAAACATTCTGCCACTTGCAAATAAAAATGATTATTTACATGAATAGACGTCACAAGTTGCTAATGTTATTCTATGTACAATAAAGATATATCAAATGTATTATAAAACGATACAAATATTTCCTATTTCCTAACAAAAATTCATTCTTAAATTCTGCAAACCTTCATTTATTAGTATTTTCTTTTTTTTTAATTCATGAATGCAAAATATTTGTTTGTTCAATGTTTAAATCGTTTAAATAATTTTATTGATTAAAACAATCTGTACAAAAATCGGACAATTAACTCAAATTCTACTCCAAACTACCTGTTAAAAAGCGCCATCTTTGATGAATAATAAATTCGAGCTTAAACCACAGTATAATACTTTTGTGCTAACATTTGTTCAAACTGATAACTTTCAACGGATGAAAAAAAATCACAAGTGGCAGTTTAAAATAATAAGGCGAAGACAAATAAATTTATGAAACAATTGGCTTACCAATTGGCTCGATACGAAAGATGCCATCACATTCGCGCGTGATTCTTAGCTTTGAAATACTAAGGTCAATTGGAACTGGACCCGGTGATGTGATATTCACTGGTGGACGATCTTCATTCAAATGCAGAAATATGTTTTCCAAAAATATCTAAAAAATATTAAATATAGTGTTTTTTAATAATTATTTCTATGTTTCATCTTGCTTTTAATGATATCAAACATTTTATTATTAATTTTACCTCCATGGGAAGAGGTTTTGGAATAATTTCATCCTCAAATAAATCTCCCAATCCCGTAACGGTACTTATTGTTAACGAAAGTGGAATATCCGCAACTTTGACCACAACTTTGTCGTGAAACAGTCCCATAACAGTTTCTTTATCACGAATATCAATACCAGAATCTAAGCTGTTTCCGGCTTGGCACGCTTGTATGAGCCTCTGCGAGTCCTCTTGATTTTTCAAACAATGATCAAGTCGTAATTTCACTCGAGATTTGTTTTCACTGTCTTCTGGCAATTCCACCCAACCCCTCGAGCGCGAACTAAATTTTGTCTGTGAGACAGAAAGCAAATTGTAACCATCAATTTGTTATGTTTTCATATCAATGATAAAATCACATTCTACGGTGACGATTTGTATAGGTCGCGATTTCAGAATGTCAAGAAAAAATGACGCCATTTGAAAATATAAAACTCCTTTTTGTTTTATTTCATGTAATCGATTACAAATATTGTTCATTAACTGTCACTGTTTCTTGCATTTTAAACTACAGTACTACTTTTCCATAAATAATAATTTTTCAGGTTTTCTACATTTCTATTAATTTTTACGTCGTTTTATTTTGATCTCTTTATACTTACATAATAATTTGTTGTACACCTTTTAATATCTTTATTTGCAAATTAATTTTTTAATATTTTAGAAGAATTATTTATATAAAAATATCTACATTCATACCAATCTATCTCTATTCATAAAAAAGTGAAAAAATCCGTTTGATAAAAAAATTAAAGCTTACTTGCGTTTTAAACAAACGCAAATAATAAACTGTGGCTGTTACTAATAATGGAGCAAAAAGTATCCTACTAAAAGCTTTTGTGAAAAAGCGTTTCGAAGCAGAAAAAAGGGCGAATAATAAAAGTAATTGTACGCGCACTTGTACATGCACGCAAGCTTTAAAAGCATGCATAAAATATACGATGTTGGAGTATCTAATATAATTAAGTATAAGTATATTGCCAATACCTTTCTCTTCACCTGCCATAAGTGCCACACAAAAACATTCACAAGAGAAGGAGAGACGCGGGAGAAAGCATGCAAAAAAAGTTAAGATACCAAAATTGTATAAATATGTATAATATCATGTAATAAGAAATGTTACTTGTGACTGAATAGCGAAGAAGTTTTAAATGTATTGATCAAAACTACTGAAACAATTTTTTTGATTGTTTAATGTAATGTTAAATTATTAAAAATTATAAATATACAATTATTGAATTGATTCTTAAATAATTTTATATTTTCAAACTGGGTGTATATACAAGTATAATATTAATAATTAAAAAATGATAAATTAAAATATTATGACTGTACAAATTATTATAACAGAGTAATAATTTTACAGGTTGAGCTTCAAATTAATTTGATGATAATTAAGTCAAAAGTTGTTGGATATATTTATTCTTAAAAGCTTCGATTAGAAAAATATGAAAGAACATCGAAATGATGTGTAAGTAAGGTTACTCACGATACTAATCCAATTCCCATGGGAAATCGATTCTCGCTCATATTTTTACGATTATACTTTGATTCATAGAAAAAGGCGATCCTCATTTCACCCTCAGTTACTTTTATCTCTTTCTCTCTTAATCATTTCAATTTTTCGTTTCATTGTTTTTTGTTTCTTGTTTATAAAAAAGTTTAATGAAATAATACTTACTTGAAACTCATCCCAAGGTATTGACGAACATTCATCGCTACCAATATTTGCAATCTGAACTTTGATGGTAGATGAAAATCCGCAGGATTGTTGAATTAACTCTAACTTTGCTAATTTAAACGTTGCCATTGATACCTGAAAAATCAGTGCAATTTATTGAAAAATATTCAAATTAATATTTAATCATTTCAGTAAGAATTAGTAACTTTATCTTCTGAACAAATGAAACTAACAGCAGCTTGTAACTAATTGTTTTTAAATTTAGTTAATTAACAGTTAATATATTTCAAAATAAATGATAAATAAAAATTACCAAATCTTTTCTCTTGCAAACACTGTCCATACTCTTCTCACTCTGCGTATCCGGAGTCTCTTCTACAACTTCACTAGCTTCCTCCACTGCCGAGACTTTTGTACCATTATCAACAGCAAACATTGCGTCCACCTTTTCCTGTCCTTCCAATGTTGCTACTACAAAATTCTCACTATCTGAACTAACGTCACTTCTAATGGACACAGTATCACTGATACCGTCATCCGGTGATGACTTCAACGCCGAATCAATTGACGTCATTAAATTGCTAAAACCCTTTTTCATCGATGACAAATCCATATTAAAGTTATTTGGTATAAACGGTTTGCTCGCTGCTGCCGTAGATGGCATTGCCGAATCAACTTCAGTTGTTGCTTTCTTAAAACTCGCCTGAGCTTCAACCTTATTTGTGCCATTTTGTTGCTTAAACGTCACAACCGGTTGTGAAGATGTGCCAATTTGTTGTTGCTGTTGTTGTTCATTCCATCGGTCCATCGAAAACATTGACGAAACTTCACTCTGTGGTGTGTCCACGTCGTTGCTCGTATTCATACGTTTTGTGCCGTAATCGAGTCGTGCATTCACTGCACTCGACCACAAAACCGTCGATCCACCTAAATCATCGGCAATACTCGACGAATCTGGTACTACTGATTCTAAATCCCCTCCGGAATTTTCTTTGCCTAAAAATGTTACATCTTTGTCTTATCAACATTCTTTTGTTTCATTTTCATACTAAAATGAATAATTATTAACTTTGATAGTTACCAGGATTAATAGTAGGCATAATAAAAGTAACCTCAACCTGTGGTACAATTGCCCCGAGAACCACTGAACTTTGAGACTCAACTTTCAAAATGCGATTTGTATCGACACTCAAATATGTCGCCATTTCAGCGAGTTCCTCGGAAAGACGATGTAAAAATAGATATTGATAATGATTGATTTGTACGCTGATCAAGTTACCGACATAAGCAAGGCCATGTATATCAGCGCTCTGATCATTTGAACTATTGCTAGCATCATTTGTTGATGAATTAGTGGTGTTATTTGGTGTATTGACACTTGGTTCCGTTTTAATATGTAGCCACAGGGTGAGAGGAAAAGCATCCAAAAATGGCACCGCACGATTTTGACCCACTGCGCGTGCACCAAAAAAGTCACCCCAAACTGGCTCTAGATGACAGCACCAAACGTCTTTTGCTTCCGTCCACAGAAGCTCGCGATTCAATTGTCGTACCATTTCGTTCACTGAATTGCTCGTAAAGTTTGTTGGGAATGAACGAATACTGTCGGTACCTAAAAATGAAATGTAGTCGTCCTTTGTTATTGACTTCTAAATGAAGTATATAAAAATTAAGTTGCGATATTTAGTTAAATATGTGATTTTACTTAAAAACTAATTTGAATCTACATTGATTTTAAAGTTTATGAAAATTAATGTACGGAAAATGTAATAACTACGGTGATAAATAACACTGCTTTATAAAAATGCTATGACTGCAAAACAAATTTAAACATGCTATATATACTTTCCTGAACTATGATTTTCTGATAAAATTTCAGAAGAATACATTCCATTTTTAATATTAACATCATAGATAAATTCTTCAAAATAAAAAATAAAGCATTATATTTAATATATAAACAAATTAAATTAAGAAAGCATAATAAAGAATAAAGAAAGTTTGTAATTAAATGAAAATACAATTAAAGATTTTGTTCAATTGGTTTTTGTTTACCTGCAGAATGACCCAAAAATTTTTCGGTAATAACATTAAAGTCACCCTTTTGATTAGGAAAGTCAGTGTTGAAAAACATCTGGCCCATTTGAAAGGCATTTAAACATTGTGCAAGATCAGCTCGCGAAGTTCTCTCCACACTTCGAACATTTGTTATCGTTGCTCTGGATGTTTGGATATGTAAGGATTTCGGTCTGTCTTTTTGATTTGGATAATCTTGTTGACTTTCGAAAATTATCTAAAATAGACATTTGTATGATCATTAGTTAAAAAATACAACAATTTTGAATGTGAAGATAATAAATTAGAACTAACCCGTGCGAGAATTGCTTCGATTTTAACATCAAAGTAGATTAAACTATTGGTTGATGGACTTGCCGTTCGACTTTTACTTGACAATAAAGAATGATATAAGTTCAACAGAAATGAATTGAACCATAGACACGAAGTTACGTCGAAATTCACTTGTATAGGATTAAGTTGAACGTAAAACTTAGGTGGCGGTACTGCAAATTATAAAACATATTAAACTGTTGATATTTTATATATTTGTTATGACTACTTATTTATATATTATAAATAATAACTTACGTGGAAAAGTAATATCTCCAGGATAGTAAAAGTACGTGAATTCTGCATGAAATATATTGATATCTTCAGGAAGATAATATCGATCTCTGTCACCTGCGAAATTGGATACTTTAAGTATATATGCAAGTAATATAAAACGCTTTCTCAATTCAATTTCGTGTTGTCGTATAGAATGATTTGCATAAAAATTATTCTTATGATCTAATTACAATATTGCACTTTTAAAATTAATTTGTTATACTCTAAGTATTTATATTTTTCTTAATTCAAGAAAACGTTAATATTATGTTGAAATATTTTTAATTTACAACATGCAAATGCTAATATAATTTAAAAATGCCAGTCTTTTTCAGCATCTTTGTTTAATTTTATTAGTGATTATCTTTTCTTGATAACAAATAACACAAACTACATTTTAGATACCTGAAGCATGTTTTCTCCTTGATTGAGCTGTATGCAATTATATAATATAAAATTAGTTATTAAATAAAAATTAGAAAATACAAATTTATTTTCTGTTTTTGAAATTAAATTAACTTGCAAAAGAATAGAAGTTGACTAAGGAGATACAATGTCGAATTATTTAAATATATATTTAAAAAATGTCTTTTACCTGCAACGAATTCTTTGGGCGATGATTTTCGCGATGACGTGGTGACTTTGAATAATGTAAAATCATTGATTCGTAGAACGATACACGTTGTCATGAGTTTCGCCAAATGTTCCAGCACATAATTTTTCACAGGATTTCCGCTGGATTGTTGCGTCGACTTTTTCGAGTCTTGCGCATTTTGATTGTGATTATTTTGAGAATTCTTGTCCTGATTTTCGGTACTCAGTTTTGAATTGCTCGCTAAAATGAATCAATTTTGTTGATTTATATCTTTTTTTATGATAATTATTTTCCTAATTATAATAGTATGATATAATTACAATTAATATTGCCTTGACTCCTAGTCAAAGGCGAATGTTGTGATCTGCCGGTATCAATGAGATCCATAAACTGATCACGAAACGAATTTAATGATTGTTGCAACCACTGACTATGAGGCGTCGAATTTTCTTTATACCTCGCCCAATGTTTTCGATCGGCCATTGCTAAATGATATGGATAATAGTCGATTTGAAATTTAATTAAAGATATTTGTAAAGCTCCACCATCTTTCAAGTCTGGATGCATTGATCTTCCGGCTGCAATGAATATTCATTTTAATTAAAACTACTTTTTTAATTAATTAAAAGGGAAATAATGTTTAAAAAATGATAAAGAAGATAAAGTAAAATACAAGAAAAATAAAATACAAACCTCCCTCATCATCGCATAAATGCAAGTCTATTCTCTGTGATAAAAAATGATACGAAGTTTCAATGACGTCATATTTCTTAAATATTTTCGATAGCGCTGTATTGCTTGAACTCTTCGTACGTGATTGCTGCTGCGATAATTGGGCTTGATATTCTGGTAAAACCTGTGAAACAATAAATGAACAAGTTTTAACGAAATTACAATTGATATTCAATTTGAACAAAGTATTTTGTTTCTTTCTCATTTAATGAAATAAACAAAAACCTCGAGCTTTCGTGCGGCTTTAGTTTTTCGCTCTAAAGTCGTCGCTTTTTCAATAAGTCCACCTAAAGAATCTATAAAGCGTAAAGCTGCCTTAAGTTGTGAATCAGTCAGTACCCATAGGAGGTCGTCCAAAATAATAACTAGTTGTGAACCCATGACAAAACAGTCTATAATATCAAAATTAATGATTTTGTTTAAAAATGTATTACATTATTAGTTGCAATTATATCTGAAATATATTTAAACAAACCAGAAAGTCGTTTTTTGATTGTAATTCGACATCTCGCTTGATTAGTTAAAAGTCTGAGCGGCGTGAGATCTTTATCTTTTGTACTTCGGGCCTCTATTCGTACAGTTTGCCACTCTAACTCTTTAAAAATAAGTAACTGTCCTCTTTCCGGATCCTTAACTCTAGTCATTCGCAAATCACAACGAGTCCAAGTTGGCGATTTTGATTCTACTGTTATACGACTCATCTGTAAAAGGAAATAAACATTTAAAAGTATTGCTTTTTAATATCCCTTTTTATCTCTCTTTTTCTCATTTTATTTTTTTCACCTGCACTGATGCAATAAAAGCAGGACTTTTAAAAGTCACTAAAACCGTATTAACAGTTATTGTGATTCCATCTATGACTTTGTGAATGAAAGAATACTTTGTCGGACCACCAAAAGACGATAATCCATGACATGATGACATTCTTCTTAAATCCTCGCATGTTTCTACATCTATATGAACTTCATCTAAACTCTAAAACATTATTACAACAATTTGATTAATGCCAATTTTAGCGTTTAAAATGAATGCTATTATTAATAGTATCACATTTATTAGAACTCAAATAACATGTTTGTATATATATGTAATTTTGCAGTAGTAAGTCTTATCTTATCGATAATGATTGTGTAACAAATGTTATATATCATAGCACTTTTACATTGTGTTATATTGTTAAACTGCAATGAAAGTATTATTATAAATTGAGATACTGTAAATAAAGTGCAAATCATATGCATCAATAATTTACCTATGTTGAGTCATGCTAAAGTAAATGAATCACAATAAAATCATTTTTCTTGTGATTCCTGAATGCATTATTTTATTATAGTAATAAATAATTTTATTTAAATAACATGTCAAAGTCGTGTTTATTAATTACTTCTAATTTAATTGATATTAATTTGAGTAATACAAATTAACTGTCATTGATTTATAAATAACAAATTTAACAGTACGTCAATTTAGTTTTTTTTACAAAAATAATATTTAAAATTATTTTTATTTGCTGTGTTAACATAGTTTTAGTTTAAATATCTTACCAAATGAATCGGTACACTTTTCAGTTTCGTCCATTGTATTCGAAAAGTGACTTTATTGCACCAAGCACTTGTGATACGCAGCCAGGATGGCAATTCGAGCAAATCTGTCAAAACAATTTCATCGAGCTCCAAATTCGTTAATTCTCCCTCACCCTTGAACGTACTCAAATTTATTTTATCCGCCGATAAATTTTTTGTAAAACTACAACAGACAAAGGAGTTATTTTTAAGTTCTCAAAAAACTAACAAATAATCAATTTATTTATATAGAACGTTATTTTCATATTTCTATAATATTATTAGATATATAAAGATAAGAAATAAAAAAATAAGAAAAGAACAAACACAAAAAATATGTTGTAATTAAAGTTATATATTTATGTTTTTTTAATTAAAAAAGTGAAAGAAGGTATATAATTGCGATATGTTTAGTTTTAGTAGTTAGAAATGTAATTTGTATTATTTTTTTATTTTAAAAAATTTTATTCTTATTTTTATTCATTTTTTTATTTCTTCTGTATCATCGTTGATAATAGCATTATTGGGTTGCAACGTTAAGAGAATATCGAGGCAAATGTAAAATCAATGAGCGACGTTTAAATGCATACCGTGAGAGATGCTTCAACAGCTGATTTTTAATAATCGATGCCATTTTTTTGGAGTGCCCTTTTAATGCTTTTTGTTATAAACGAACGTGCTGATAATAAGGGCCGTTCTGTGACATTCTGTGAGTTAAATTTCACTTCTCCATAACACAAACTTTAACTCAGTTTTTCGAGTAGCTCTCAATGAGTACGATGAACGGTAACCTTCTTTTCACGGATTCGTGCGGAACGTCAAAGTACCGTCCACGATCACATTATAACAAGTTGTGTCAGTTCGCAGCTGCGCAGTCATTTCAAATCGAGCGACATCGTGCTTTTTGACCAATTGAAAGCAAGGTGGTGCGCAACTTTCAGATTAAATTTTAATTGTATATTTTATTACTATTAAAACATACAAATCTTTGTTATGTGTTGATAAATGATAAAGTTCATTTAAAATAAAAAATGTTGCTATTTAAACTATTTTCTTCCATCGTATTATATATGATACGTTCAAAATTTAAGGTTAAATTTTTGTTTAACTAATTAATAAAATGCAATAAAATTGTTTTGTCAAATTTTCAGTTAATTAATCCCAAATAGAAAAAAGAATATTTTAACAGAGTGTTTTTTAGTTATTTACAATTTTATAGGAAAAAGGGTTAAAGGAATAAACAATAACACTATTTTCATGTTTATTTATCTTTGTTTGTATTATATATGTAAACATAAATCTTTCTTTTGTTTAACACATTGTTTTCGGAGATAATTGACAAATTCGAAAACTAAGAATATTTTGCATTAAAAAAGGACGCCTTATGTGACTTGAATTGTCTATCCTTTTTTAATACAAAATATTCTTAATTTCCGAATTCGCCAATTAATATGATCGTATAATATGATTTCTTAGATGAATTTGTGAAAGGTATAGTTAATTCGATGAATCACGATTAAGTTATTGGATTACACACAAGAAACCCTATATCCTACAAGTTTTTTCTTGTTTCAGCATTTATTTGACACACAAGTATCACAAAATTGTAGGCAGATTAATTAAAAGCATTGTACTTTTATTAAAACATATATTCTTTATGAAATACATATTATTGCTCAAATAATGATATGTATTATATTCCAATAATTCATAACATATATATAACAATAATATGTACTAATAATACACTTTAATTTCGCGGGTTTTCAGTGTTATACATTAAAGTAGTTCGGTAATTTTAACGACTACCATAATAACACAAGAAAAAATGATACGGTTTACACAGAATTTGTGTTAGGCTGTGTCTGCATTTTTGCATGGAAATTATGCAAATTTTGTCTAAGTAATTTTTTTTATTTATATTAAATTTGGATGCGAAATTTTCGTGGAATTGATGCAAACCATACATTTCACTAACGACAAACATTGTTTAAATATTATAATAACTATTTTTAAACCAAATTGTATAGTTATTAAATTTGATTTTGGAATTAGAAAATGGGTTTGAATTAAATTTGTATAAAAAAGCGGACGCAGCACTGCTTAAACTTCATTCAAACTTCATGGAAGTAGTTTATAGAAAATGTGCACAAAATTTTAGCAAACTGTGTTATTATCGTACACTGAAATATTTACCAGTTACAGTTTAAATTAAAGATAATTCAATATTATATTCACATGTAAAATATCAGTAACAAATACTTTTTTTAATATTTGTTACTGAGTGAATGTTTAAGGTGATTCAATTTCAATGTTTAGATTGTACTATATTGCGGTTATATTGATACTTTGGTTAGAGTAGCGCCGACAATGTGGATACTCATCAATGCTTTTCCAAAAGATACAACGCTCCATACGACATTGTCGACGCTTTTCTAACCAATGCATATATACTATTTTCATACGTTCATTTTTATTTGTTTAAATTATATGTAAGCATAAGTATTTATCTTTATTGAATACATTATTTTCGGAGATATGAAAATAGCGTTACACGAAAATCTAAACATTCAAATTGAATTATCTTAAAAATTCACTCGGTAACAAATATTGAAAAAAATCATGTGAATATGATATTGAATTATCTTTCCTTTAAACTATAATTGGTTAATATTTCAGTGTAGTCAATAAACCGAACGAACTACTTTAATGCTGAATGTTTTAGTTGCGCATTTGTTTGTATGAAAATAGAACTTGTCTATATATAATCTTAAGATTTTGTAACTTTTTTAATTTTATTTAAAAATCATTTTTTTATCAGATATGACATTATTTGTTATTTAATTTTATAAATAAATGCTAATAAACTAAGTTTTTAAATAAAAACTAAGTTTAAAATAAAAGATCTTTTATGGAAACAGATAACTTACTTCATGGAGCAAAGACATGTAGCGGGTGGAGTAAGTAAGTCTATTTTTGATGTTTCTTAAAATAAACATTTTATGTAAAGTTATAAAATAAAGGTAGCCAAAAACAAATGAAAAGTTTATTGTTAAACACTGCAATGGAACTCCATTTACTGTAAACAAAACAAAGTATTATATAGTGCGGCTGAATTGTTTACTGTTTTGTTAAAACTTTTACATATTAAGACATAATTCTCACTGTTTCGAAACAAGTAAACTAGAAAGGAATCCAAAGCAAGTAATAGTAAAGCGTAAAAAGGGAAGGTGAATAAAAAGATGGGTGACCGCCTATATAAATTTTGTTTCTCATGGATTAATATGTTTATTGTTTATTCAAAATTAAATTCAACGTGAAATTAAGATTAAATTATTTGTGTATAACATTTATACTATAAAATGAATAGATTTTTTATAACTTCATTATTTATGTTAATAATTGCTTTTCTCACACATAACTTTGACGGAAACTTATTGTATTTGATCTATCCAACTATTATATTCAGTTAAAATATTTTCAGATAACTTTTGAGATTTAATGAAAATTGTTTTTTGTTCACAGTACCATAATTTCAATATAACAAAACTGAGTCATATTTGACGAAATAAATTGCAGAAAATATATAATAATATAATAATAAATTGCTTAGTTTTCGAGATATTTGTCATTTTTATTTTCGTTAGTAAATATAGTAACTGATGATAGTGCACAAGAAAGCCAAATCAGAGGATCATCAGTTAACGATTCATGCTTTTATTCTACAATATAAAGTCATACAATAAAAGCATAAAGTTGAAGTGATAAAAGTTTGAAATTTAACGTCTTTAACCTTAACGATAGTTTATTTTGATAGTAAAAATTGATCAATTTATGTGTCGAAGTGTGAAAAGGCTAATTGGAAGGAAAAAAATCCGCAAGTGCGTTGACGCTGGGAACCGAACCCAGGACCTCTCGATTACCGGTCGAGTGCTCTGACCACTGAGCTACGCCACAGGCGTAGACACATAAATTGATCAATTTTTACTATCAAAATAAATTATATAAATTAATAATGTGTCAATATATATATAATATGATTTACTTAACGATAGTTGTTAGAATGAAAGAACAAGAAACATGTGATTATTCGATTTCGTTGAGAGATAAAACGATAGAAGTCGCCACACAAAACGTTAATACATAGTCAGACTTTCGTTGGTCGCGACTGAGCGGATGAAACGCTCAGTGTTGAGAAATCGCGAGCAATCGCGAAATTTGGACGATCTCGCTTGTCATACGCGCTTGCCGAGATGCGTTTGAGCGAGAAAGTCTTTCGTTCCTCGAGAGTCATCGGATAATCCGATCAGACTTGAGGAATGAACATTTGACTATATGTCAACATTTAATCTGTTAAAACTGAATGAATA